>JANHAO010006555.1:0-21188 GCA_026873985.1 Saraca asoca
TCCCGGGGAAGTGTTCGGCCATCAGAGGGCTTTTGAAGCAAAAATTTTTGAAATTTCCCCTCCGAGGCCGGACCGGTTCCTTCATTACCTACTGTCATTAATCATCATCCACCACTACCTATTGCCGTTGACCATCGTTCACCATTACCTACTACTCTTGGCCACCATCTACTACCACCTACCACCCTTAACCACTAGTCACTATCACCTACCACCATTAACACCTACCACCATCTTCTGCCATTGACCATCACCCACCACCACCATTGACCATTGTTCACCATCATTTTCCGCCATTGACCACCACCCACCCCCACCATTAAGCATTGTTCACTATCACTTTTTGCCATTAACCACCACTCTTCACCTTTGACCATTGCTTACTATCATATTCTGCTGTTGACCACCACCATCCACTGTTGCATGCAATTGCTAGCCATTGTTCATCACTACCTATTGTCATTGGCCACCACCTACTGCCACCTTCCACCTTTGACCATCGATCATCATCACCTATCATTGTTGACTATCGCCCACCACTATACCACCATTGACCACCATCCAATACTGTTGATCAACGTCCAACCAAATAGCAAGAAAAGGAATCATAAACAATGTGATTTTATTCCCTCACCAAATCAAACAAATTAAAAAATAACTGTAAAATCATATGATAACGTTAAAAAAATGGTAATGTTAAAAAAGAATTCGAAAACAAACTTGAATAATTTTTTAGAGCAAAGAGCAACCAAACTGAATTAAATTCAAACTTAAATTTACAAAAAAATAATTTCTTTCAATAATTCAATCATCATCAAATCCATTCAAATAAAACATTTAAAAGCACATAAGATCCCACAATAAATATTTTGTATATTAGCCAATCCAAGAATTTTTGTCTAGCTTCAACTCTGGTTATCTGGCTTTGGTTACATGATAGCATTATAGTGATCCGATCATCTTTAAATATGCAAGTGGTATACTTTGATGAATCTAATCTCACTCTTTCACTAAGTTTCTCTTAGGGTATCACCATCATCTTAATCTTTAAATTTCATATGACAATTTACTTTGTTGTTGTGTATCATTGATTTTATTCCTTTTCAAATTATATCTATCGTAGCTGGTTGCATTTTCTTAACTAAGGAACATCACTTTTAAAATCAATAATCAATTGTTTTATTGTCATACCAAATAAACTTTTGAATTCATTCAAATCTAAAACTCTCCTTTCTGGTGAAGTTAACCAGTGGAGTGAGGGATGGCTGAGAAATAACTTGCAAACACAACAAGGTCAGTAGCACATGGCAAAAGTGGTCTATCGAGCATGCTCTAATAATTAAGTCAATGTCTAAGTAAAGTTTCAATAATGTAATGAAGATTATTTGAAGAGGGGCTGCTAGTATATATAGGTGTCAAGCATGCCAATTATCATGCTCTTGGACGAATGGTATGCAACCACGTGTCTTCAATGTATTGGTAACAATAGCAAGATTCCCATTGGATGGTTGCCGTAGTCACATTGTTCAAGCCTGCTTGTATCACCTTTTGTCATATGTCAATTAGGCGATTACACTGCTAAGTCCTTTATTTAGCTAACTTTTCTACTTAAATTGATTGACAGAGTATTATGGGTTAATCAACTTTAGGTCCAACCTTATTCCTTCTATAGCCATTTCTTCAACTGGTCTTAGTTAATCGGCCTAGGTCGATCATCTTGTGCCCAATGGTTATTTTGGATTGTGTCATCTGCACTCTTCTTTCTTAATAGGTGAAATGATTGGCCTGCCTAGAGACCTTTCATTTCCTTAGGCCAATTATTACCTGTACTTTGCTAATAATGATGGTTTTGCCTTCCTGAGAGGTCTTAAGACATGCAAAAGTCATGTCATGGCGAGGATCTCCAACTAAGTTGTTATCTCAATAGACTCCAGCCATTGGATTTCTTCCACCCCTTTACAAGAGCTACTTGGGGTCTTTTAATGCCAAACTTTACACTTTACTTTCAAAAGCCTAGATTTGCTATTGCTTTTCATCACCTTTTTTGATGTTCTTTCTCTACTTCTAGTTGCTCTATCACGTCTTTTGTAGGTAATTTGTTGCATTGCTTCTACTTGTGTTTTTTAGTTTTCTATTTTTCTCTTTTCTTTTAAAATAATCTAGTTGTAGCGATTTTTCCTCAATAGCTGTGTCTTTTACGCTTATCTACCTTTTTGGGGTTATACTGGAAAAACCAGTGCCTATCACTTCTCTTGGCATAAACTCTTCTCTTTGCTAAGACTTCCTATTTCTGCTTGATCATTCTTGGTTGATTGTCATTCTTTTTGTTTCACCCATTCTAACCATGCTTAATCTTCTTTGAAGGTAGTCCTCATCTTTGTGTTTTCCCACTTCATGTTTGGTGGATCAAGTGGCCCCATCAACCTATCATCAGGCTTTGACTCTTTATTTGATCTTAGGAAATTCTCACTTGAATGCATCATCTACCATTTTGCTTTTCCTTTTCGCACAATCATGGCTAACCGATCTCGTGATAAACATCAGAATGAGTGGGTTTATCTAATTTACACTGTGCCAAATAACCTAAGAAAGATTAATCCTAACGTGAAGCTAATAGCCACTTTTGATAAGTGGTGGGATCCATATGTAATCTAAGAGCTAAAGAAGGTCCACATCTAGGATGGGTCTATTAAGGAATTTTCTTCAGACCCTCTAAAAAGGATAAGTGGGCATATAGTTATGACACCTTGCCCTTCGTGATGTTCTAAGGGGATATGGTTGATTATCTTCACATTTACCCCTTCTCCATATTCCAAACAAATGTTCTTCAAGCTATAAACATCTACCCCTCCTAATTGACTTGAAACACTTGGGACTTGCTTTTTTGTTTTGAAGTGCTGAGCATTCGTCTTCACCTTACCTCGACTATAGGGTCTTGTTTCTTTTTCTTCATCTATTCCCAATAGAAAGCTAGAGGGTTAGGTGCACTTCATTCAGCATCCCCATTAGGTTATTATAGAAAATATGCTCACTAGCATTAGTACCTGGAAGCATTCTTTTTTCAAAGTCCAAACGGCTGAAGGGTTTCATCTATTTTTTCTTTTGGATGGGGGCCATTATACCTGACTTAATGGACTAAACACACAAAGTAACCCTAAAGCCACAATTTTGAAAACTTCTCAAATAATGATCAAGACTTCATCGTTTGATTGATGGCTTTAGGGTCATTTGATGCCCAATCTATCCTTCATATGTGCTTTATTTTGTACTTTGGCTTTGTCTATTTACTCTAACTTTACTGACTTGCACTTGTTCTTGTTTTGCTTTTAGATTGTTGGCTGAATAAGGCAATAATGGAAATCCACTGTTTGAAGATAGACCCAAAATGCCTAGCAAAAATTTGTATTCTAGCCCTAGCCAAGGAAAAGCCTATTATACCATCGACCACTCAGCTTGGATGAAGTTGCCAATGATCCTTTCTCCGCAAATCATCATGCATCCATTTCTGGTCATACCAAGACACTATCCTCGAAAGAGTGAAATCCTTCCTCTAAAGATTCGTCCAAGAGTAAGAAAAGTAGTTCTTCTAACATCCTCATCCCTGCTGCTAAGAAAATTAAAGTGGATGCTTAGAAAGGGTTGCTACCGATCGAAACCCCTGAGGGGAGCAACTTATATCCTTTGATTCCATAAACAATCTATGATACAAAGATAGGAACTATGGCATTTCTTTTTGCATAACTAGTTACCCATCCCTGCTGACTAGGATCGCAACAAGGAATTTTTATTAAATCATGGTCCTCTACACCTTCTAAAGTCTTCTATAGCCTAGATTGTTCGCTCAACCACTTCCATCCTAGCTATCATGCCTACCTTTGCCATGAATGAAAGAGAATTGGCAAACACTAATCCCAACATGGTAAAGAGCCTAAAAATGGATGTTGAAGCCAAGACTAAGGAGGTGGCCAATCGAAACAAGGGCATCTCTGATCTTACTGATTATGTTACTAGCTAGTAAAGAACAGGATTCCTTGTCTTTGAAAAGTGAGAACATAGCGAAGCAGGTGTCTTCCAAGGTGTAAGAGTTGGAGATCAATTAGAATAGGTAGGAAGATAATGAAGCATCTTTTGACATAAGACTCAAAATTTTTGTTGTCAAAGTTGAAGATCTCAACTGACCTATGTTTTGAAGGATTAAGAAAAGCAATATGGTAGATTCAAGACTTGTCAATCAATCTTTCCAAAACCAATGGGGATAAGCCTTTAGAGCATATTCTAGCAAAGTTACCAAAAGACTAGGCTTCCGATTTATTTTTCCAGTTATTTTTGCTTTCACTCTTTTTTTGTGTATGGAATAGGCCGATCAACCATATAAATGAATGTGCTTATGAACCTTTTCTATGTGTATAGTGTTCCTTTAAACATTTTTTTATATAGCACTCATCTATGTGTGTGGGCCTCCAACAAGATTTATCTTTTCCGTGCTTTGTTAAATATCACAAGTCAGCCTTGTGAACTAATTTGATAGAAAAACGTGCTCAATTTTAGATGAAACTTGGCATAAAAATCAAGCATGAAAAAAAAGCCTTATGGTGTGAATTTGGAAGTAAATTCACTTGTAAATTATTTTTCTGAAATTTTCTCATTTTGGGGGTATTTGTGTCTTTTTAGCATCAATCATTTGTCCAATATAAGTAGAAAAGTATGTGGTTGTGATCCTTACATTTTTATCTTCATGTCCATATGAGATGGTGCATTAGAACCCTTAAAAGGTAGGAGAAAAGTCCTTATGTCACTGAAAAAAAGTATGTTTACTGTTGTCAATAGGAGCTTTTACTTATAATGCTCTTTAAGATTGTGAATTAGTGACCTGATAGGCACTGTGACTGAGGCTAAGGATAAAAGTATGAAGCTTAGATATACTCCCTATATACACTTAAAACTATGTAATAAGACATATATTAAAAAAATGAAGTTATCCCTCTCCTTATTTTAAAAATGTCTCTTCTTGATATGCACTAGAGGCCTCTTATGTGGCATATTCTTTGAGACTCGGTATGCACATTCATGTTGGCTTGCACACATGCTACACATGGGTTTTTAGTTGTATAGGTGATAAAATCCTCAATGCCCCAAATATCTATCTAAGTTTGGCTCAAATTTATGGGAAGCTTGGCATGTTGGCCAAGAGTTGGCATCATGCGCCACACAGTTTTGGCTAGAGAGTTGCTGGCCTTGACATTGCAATAGGCTTTATCTTTTTCATACTTTGTTAAATGACTATTATTTTGACATTATCGAGTTCCCTAATCAACTAAGCCTCCAATGAGCCTCTTAACATCATTTTTTATCAACCTTTTAATCGTCCAAGCCATTAACTACTTTGCTCTCATTGATTGTTTTACTTTGCTGATCTTTCACACCTCCAAGGGGCTTTGTACCTATTGCTTGTTTTTCTTTTTGATGATATTTTGATCGTTTGGGTTTCCACCAGGCTTTTTATTTTATTTAAATGTCACATTTCGAGGGCTTCACCTTACATGTGTTTTTTACTAATGTTGAGGGGTTGCTTAGCCTTTTACTAGTGCCAAGAGGTCCATTTGGTCCTTTATTAATGCCAGAGGATCTAATTGATCCTTTATTCTTGTCGAGAAATATGCTCGATATTGTATTCTTATTGAAAGATCTGCTCAATCTTGCATCAACGGTAAGAGATCTGCTCGAGCTTTTATTCTCATTGAGAGATTTACTCAGTCTTGTATTAGTGCTAAGGGATTTGCTTAGACTTTTAGTTTTATCAAGGGATCTGCTCCATCTTGAACAATGCCTACTGGCAAATGAGCAATGGAGATAGATCTGCTCTTAAAGGGGGTGCCAGGTGCAACTAGAGTGGAGGAGGTACAAAAAGGTTGTAAGGCTGCGCCAGTTGGGAAAAAGGCTGAAGTGGCGTGGGTGCAAAAATTCCATGCACCAGAAAGCTTCAAACTCCTCTTGCAATTGACCAACTTACTTTACTGATGCATCACACTCAAGCTTATTAGCAATCCTTTGAGCTTTTTTTGCCATACAAACTCTGTGGTATTCATCTTGAGTTCTTTCATGACGACGGAGCACTAAAGGAATGCAAGCAAGAATGTCGAGGCATAAAGTGGCTAGGAAAGCCATAGATGATGCCAAATGAAACTCCTTTCGGGGTGAAGCTAAATGGCGAAGTGAAGGATAGTTAAGAAGTGACTTGTAAGCATAACAAGGTTAGTAGCACACAGTGGAAGTGGTCCACCAAGCATATTTCAACAAACAAGTCAATGTCTAAACAGAGTTTTAGTAATGTAATGAAAATGATTTAAAGAGAAGATCCTTGCTAGTATATATAGGTGTCAAGTGTGCCGATTATTGTGCTTTTAGACAAATGGTGTGCGACCATATGTCTTTAGTGTGTTGGTAGCATCAACGAGATTTCCGTTGGATGGTTGCTATAGTCACATTGTTTGTGCATGCTTGTATCACACCTTTTGTTATATGTTAATCAGGCGGTTACCTTGCTAAGTCCTTTGTTTAGCTTTCTTTTATGCTTAAGCCAATTAACCAAATATTATGGGTTGATCGACTTTAAGTGCAACCTTGTTCCTGTTGTAACCATTTCTTCAACTAATCTAGGTCGATTGGCTTGGGTCAATCATCTTGCACCTAGTAATTATTTTAGGCTATTTCAAAATCCATCAAAGATAGTTAAAAGATTATTCCATTTTTTTATTATATATATATTCTCAACGAATTTTTTATTATATTTTCATAAATTTTAAAAAAAAAAACTTGACATTGGAATGGGAGGAATTTTTCTATAAATTTAAGTGTCATTGAATGATAACTTATCAGAAAGGGCATATTAATTATGGTGTGTAATCAAACATTTTAAGACCACAAAATTAGATATCTAGAACGAGCATATGAAAAGGGGCATATCTCTACACTAAATTGGTATTAAGGTTTTAGGTGGCAATGAGTACAGTCTACATATTAAAATGTTTTGGTTTTAATATTCAATCTAACTTTAATGCTCCTTACCAACTATAGGTGGGATTGGTCTATAGTAAAAAAAAAATATGATTGTAGTTTTATTACTTATTAAAGAAATTGAAATTCTTCTTATGCGGAGGATGGACCATGGGTGAAAATCAGCAAATTGATAGTCTGCATAAGTAATAGGGTCAGTCATACATGACAGAAGTGGTCTGCCAAGTGCACTTTGATGCTTAAGTTAGTCCTCACACAGCATTTTGGTATTCATAATGTATAAGATGTCTAAAAGAGGAATATGTTGGCTCTTTTATAGGTGATGGTTATGCTAATTGGCAAGTTTCTAGGCGAATGATTAGCATCCACTTACCTCTAGCGTACTAATGGCATAAGCAAGAATCTTGCTTAACGATTGATGATATAATCATATTATTTGTGCATATCTTTGACCATAATAATTGTTGTGAGATGGCTGAAGGATTGATTTGTCTTGGGCTCGCATAATTACCAAGTTTGTGGCATTAGTTGATCGACTTAAGATTCTTGGTCATTCAACTAAGGCTGATCGGCTTCAGTACAAACGAGTTTATTTTGGGTTGTTTTATTTGCCCCTTCTTTCTAGCACTATGTCGATCGAGTGACTTGAGGACCCTTTATATTCTTGGTCAGCTATCCATTGACCACCATCAGTGTTCAAAAGTGCTTTACCTTCCCGAGGTATTAAGATTTGTTGGCATTGCATGATGATAGGGATCGCCATCTGATTCATTCATCTCAGCTCTTTCCAACCACCAGATCTTCCTCTTTTGCTCTTTAAGTACTAGGTTGGATTCTTCTGGAAATATTTTTGCCTTTCATCTTCAAAGCTCCTATTTTTTCTTTGTGCTGTTGTTGCTCCGTGACCTTTCAGCAGTTCTCTGATGCTCCAAGCTACTAGTTAAAGCTCATTTTTGCTTTTATTGCCTTTTTTGGTTTTCTGCTAGTTTTTTCTGCTTTTATGTTTTAAATCAGGTTTCCTACAATGGTTCTTGCGTCTGTGCTACCATCTATCTAATGAGTCCCTTAGTTTTTCACCAAGCCTTGTTAGAGATACCGATGAATCTTGTTTTCATCTTTTGGTTTTCTCAGGTCTTTCAATTAATCATTGTTGCTGCTTTCTTTTGCTTTTACTTGCATATTCTAATTGTGTGTGTTTATTTGATTTTTGAAAGTGGTCTTAAACTTCTCGTGCTCGTTTTCCTTTTTATGTCCAGGAGATTGAATGATATTATTGATCTATCATCTAATTTTAATTCTTCTTTATCTTCTGATCTTATAGAATATTTTTTTGAAAATATCGTCTTCCATTTTGGATGTCCAATTCACATGGTCATGGTTGAACAATCTCGAGATAAAAACAGACTTAAACGAGCTCACTTGATCGACATGGTATTGGATGATCTAAAATGGATTCACCCAAACATAAAGGTAGCATCAGCTTCAAATGGATGGTAGGATCTAGAAGTCATCTAGGAGTTGGAAAAGATCTATATCCTTAGCGAGTCTATTGAGGGGATATCTTTCCAAGCAATGAAAACTGACGAACGGGCTTATAGCTATGACACTTTTGCTTTTGTTATGTTTTATAGGCATATAGTTGATTGCCTACCTGTCTCCCTCTGCTTTTGTTATGACTTGGAAAGCGTAGATCTTCTTACTTTGTTTTGAGGTGTTGAGCATTCCCCATGTATGGCAGTGTTCTTCTTTTTCTTCACCTACTCCTAACAAAAGCTCAAAAGTTGGATCCATTTCATCCAGTGCCTGAACAAGGTTTTTATAGACAACATGGTCATGGCTGTTTAGTCCTCAAAGCAATCCTTTTTCAAAGTTCGAGCTACTGAAGGCATTCATCCCTCTTTTTCTTCAAAATAGGAAACCCCTTTATCTGGTGAAATGAATCGCTACCACGAAGCAACCTTGAAGTCATTCACTTAACAATTTTATTGGCGATGAGCAAGATCTCATTATTCAATTACTAGCATTGGGGCCCTTTGACACTTAGTCTGTTCACCATATGTGTTTTGCTTTGTCTTTCTTTTGCAATTTTCTTTTGGCCTTTTTTTTTGTTATGCTTACTAACTTTCCTATTTTTTTTTTTTAAGATTCTTGGTTGAACAAAGAGGTTATCGAGATTCATTGACCGAAGATGGACCTTAAACATTTAGAAGAGATCTATGCTTGGGCCTTAGCCAAGATCAAGCATATTATCCCCTAGCAGCTCAGATCGAAGCCTCTCTACCTGAGCCAAACTCTGAAGTTGGCCCTAGTTGCTCAAAGTCTTCTTTTGGTTGTGTGAAAGCCTTGCCCTCTTGTAAACACAAGACTATATGAGGATTCTTCAAACAATAAAGGCAGTAGTTCTTTAGACATGTTTACCTCTTCTACAAAGAAAATAAAGTTATTGCTAGTTGCCTTTAGACTTTGGTGAATCTTTGGCACTTTTTGCATCTTTGTACTAACTCAATTACTTCCTTTTTCATCTTGGGCTAGAAATATCCTGATCAAATAGCTTTTAACACAACCATCATTCCCACCATATAAGTTCCACATATCCCTTCATATATCTCTCTCAAATGTAGTTGGCTTTGCTCAGCTACAAGCATCTTAGGGACAGAAGAACAAAGCCTTTTTTATACAAATGGCCTCCTTTTAAGAAAAAATGAGCTACTCTTCATTCAACCTTCCTATCCTCCTTTTTATCCTTTGGCAGGTGCCCTTTATTTAGGAATGCATAATCAGAGTCATCTAGGATTCATTTTGCTCAACACACATTAATTCTTTCATGTCAGGTGCTTACAATGTTTTTTATATCACTATCCAATTGTTTATTGCCACTTTTTTGCTTGCCAACTTGGCTAATGCATCTGCCCAATCATTTTTTTCCCTAGGGATTCTTGTTAACTCATATTTGAATTCTTTCAATAGGCCTCTCACTATACCAACCTACCTTGCTAGTATTGACTCTTTGATCTCATAATCTCCATTGACTTGGGCAATTATCAATTGGGAGTCACTCATGACTCTTAAGGATTGGCTTTTACTTCTTTTGCCAGCTTTAAACTTACTAATAGTGCTTCACACACCCTTTAATGTTTGTTGCTTTGAAATCGAACTTCAGGGAATACTCCAACACTAAATTTCTAGGCCCTTCTAAGATTACACATGCTCCATTGCCTTTTCCATTTAAGGAGCTATCAATGTACAATGCCCAATCTTGGCTCCTTTGCTTGATTTCTTCTATTCTTGCTATTTCGACCACAAAATTTACTAGTGTTTGTGCTTTTACTGCTTTTTTAGCCTTCACACATGGGCCCATACTCAAAAAGTTCTATTGTCATATGATTAATCGATTGGCGAGATCGAGTTTATACAACACTTGTCTAATTAAGGCATTTGTTCGAATGACTATCTGATGGCTCAGGAAATAAGGCTTCAACTTTCCAAACATTGTCAATAAAGTGAAAGGTAACTTTTCGATCTTTTGATATCTCATGTCAACCCTATGTAACATCTGACTTGTAAAATAGATTGGTTATTGCTCCTTTTTAGATGCTTGAATAAGAACTGAACTTACTACCTCTGAAGTTGTTGTCATGTATAGATCCAACATCTCATTGAGCTCCGGTCAAGAAAGTATGGGTGGCATGGCCAAGTACTTTTTTAACTCTTCAAAGGCTTTTTTAAACTCGTTTGTCCATTCAAAATTCCTAATATTTTAAAGTAATTTAACAAAAGGAGCATGTTTGTCAATTGGTATAGACATGAAGCGTGTGAACATGGTGATTCTTCCGTTCAACGTGTGTACTTCTTTCACGGTTGATGGACTTTTTCATGTTAAGAATGGCTTGGCACCTGGATGGGTTTGCCTCTATCCCTCACTCAGTTATCATGAAACCCAGAAATTTTCCAACTTTAACCCTGAGCATGCATTTCTTCGAATTTAATCTCATCCGGTACCTTTTCAAGATGTTGAACATTTCTTCCAAGTCTACCCAATGTTGCTTTGTGCTTTTGACTTGATCAGTATATCATTCACATAAATTTCCATATTCCTACCTATTTGCTCTAAGAATACTCTATTCATCATTCTTTGATATGTGACCCTTGTGTTTTTCAGTTTGAACAACATTACTATGTAACAGAAACCCTCTTGATTAGTTATAAATGCCATTTTATCTTTGTTGTTAGGGTGCATCTTGAGCTAATTATACCCTATAAATGTATCCCTAAAACTCAAAATTTCAAAACCTAAAACATTATCAACTAACTTATCAATATTTAAAAGTGGGTATAAATCTCTAAAGCATGTTTTGTTAAGGTCTATAAAGTCAGCACACACTCTTCATCCCATATTGGCTTTTTTGACAAGAATCATGTTTGCTAATCACACAGTGTATGGGACCCCCTAATGAAAATTGCATTCAATAGTTTTTCTACTCCTTCTCTAATTACTTTTTGCTATTCAACACCATGATTTCTTTTTTTTTTTTTGGTTCAAGGATTTGGTGTTAGGGTCGATTGATAGTTTGTGACATGCTATAATTAAATCTATCCCTTGCATATCTGTAAGTGTTCATGCAAAAACTTCAATGTACTTTTTCATTAATTCAACCAGCCAATTCTTGTCTATTTCTGTGAGTTTAGCCTTAATTCTTATTGCCCTTTCATCATTCACACTAAAGATATGTATTTCTTCCAAGTCTAAGCCTAGTTCTAGTTGGCATGGATTATCCTACCTAACATTTAGCAAAGTTGTGTCTACCATTTGGCACTCATTATCTGGTAGGTTGATGACCACTTTCTTTATCTCACTTGTACTTTCTTTACTCTTAGCCAAACTATCCACGTAGCATCTATAAGCCACCTACTGATCGACCTAGACTTCTTCTATCTACCCTTCGTAGGGAACTTCATTAATAAGTGTGAGGTGGAAATTATGGCTTCTGCTCGGTTTAAGTATGGTTTTCCCAAGATTGTATTGTAGGCATTATTCAGGGTAGTCATAGCTAGAAAGTTAACATCATGATTTTTCATTAGTGATCGAGTTCACAATCCTCGAGGTCACTATTCTTTCCACTTAAACCTGGCCACATGTAAAACCAATCAGAATACTTGTATAAGGTTTGTACATGCTTTTCAGAATATTAAAAGCATTAACAACATGTAAATATAAGATGTTAGCAAAACTTCCTTGATCAACAAATATCCTTTTAATTATGAAGTTGTGTATCAATGTTGAGATTACCATTGGGTCATCGTGGTCTCGGTCAATATCCCTGAAATCTTTCTCTGTAAAGCAAATAAGTTCATACTACTCCCTTTTTTCTTTCCTTTCATGGCCATTACCACTCGAAAGTGCCTCTTTCTAGCATTCTTGAAGATTCCACCTCCTACGAAACCATTATAATAGTTTCTACTGTCCCCAAAATTGGGGGATTCGCTTCCACTTGCTTTCCTTCTGTTTGAGTGGGTTGCGATGAATGGTCCCACTCCTTCATATCTTCCTTCCCTTTGTCCTAACCTTCTCCATGGAACTTTTTATATTTCTTATTAATGCTTCTATCTCATCCTTTAATGTTACATAATTAGTAGTGTGATGCTTGTTGTCTCAATTGAACTTGCAAAATTTTGACTTGTCTACTAGGGAAAGTTCCTTCATTTTTGGGGGGACAAATTTCATCAAGTTAGTCGAACTCACATCTTGAATGATATGGTTGATCAGGCCATTCAACAACTC
Organism: Saraca asoca; assembly: GCA_026873985.1. NCBI lineage: Eukaryota > Viridiplantae > Streptophyta > Magnoliopsida > Fabales > Fabaceae > Saraca > Saraca asoca. Next base: position 12,794 of record JANHAO010006555.1, read on the forward strand.
ATAGTTATTAAATCATCAACAGGATGACACTTTCTCCCACTCGGCTGCTCTATCCCTGGCTTGCACATTTTTTGATTGAGCACTCTCAACCTATTGTCAAGCGAGCTTGACCTCCATAACATTTATATATTTCTCTGTCAGGCCAACAACTCAGAGAGGGAAATTATGGGTTGCTTGGCCAAATTAAAAGAGAAAAGTACCTAGATCGGGGACAGACCAAAACTAATATGCTGCACTACTAAGCCTTTATTGAGGTCTTTAATTTCCAAGGCCAGGACATTGAAATGGGCTAGATATTGTTTCAGCACTTTGTGTCATCCTTGTTGAAAATTCACTAAGGTTGCTGACGTCTTCCTGGTTGCTCTATTGATTGCAAAGTGGGTAGAAAATGTTTTGGCTAATTGCTAAAAGTTGTCAATCAACTGCCTTGACAACTTCATAAACTAACTAAGCCAACTTTCTTCAGCATAGTAGAAAAGGCATGACACATAATGGCGTCCAGGGTCCCCAATAATAGCATAGACGCCCAAAACGCCTCTAGATGCTTCTGAGGGTTCAATGTTCCATCATAGATATCAATGTAAGTTGATGACTTGAAGTGCCTAGGTAAGGGAATGATCATCACCATCACCAAGAAAGGGCGGCTATCCTTATGGCAAAAAGAGAGCTATCTGAAACTTTCAGTGAGGTTGATAGTTAGGTTTAGTGGGTCATATGGCTCTTGTATACAATTCATATGATTTTGTACATGTGGTGAAAAGTAGCCATGCTTAGTGAAGCCATAGTGATGATTGGTTTGGGTTGAGTAGTTAGGTTTAGAATTGGTAGTATTTGTGTTTGGAAGTGCTAGTGGTTTAATACTAGATTAGTGAGGTTGTTCATTAAAGGAAAAATGACTATGTTTGTGATTTGTTTAGGTTAGGCAAGTGCTAGGTGTGGTTGGTGGTTCTGTGGTGCAAATGGGTTATGAGGCATAGTGAATTAAAGATAGGGGAATAGGGCGAAAACTGGGTTTACCATAATGAGAACAATACTTAGAGGGTGGGGTGGTGGTAGAGGAAAAGCAGGTTTGACTTGCCCATGTAGAGAGCTTCTAACTCCTCTTGCAACTAGCGAACCTGGTCAAATAGTGTGCCACGCTCAAGCTCAGTGGTATTTCTATGATGGTCTCAATGAGGCTCGTCTCGAGCCCCCTTGTAGTGGTAATGCTCCTTCGAAGACAGAGGACGAGTAGAACGTAAATGAAAGTGTCAGAACATTCAAGTAGCTGAGAAAGCACAAACGACATCAAATGAAACTCTTCTTTTAGAGATGACCAATTGACAGGTGGAAACTAGCAGGGTGAAAGTCTGTACTAGTAACAAGGTTAGTCATACACGATAGAAGTGATCTGCTAAGTACACTTCAACGTTTAAGTTAGTCCGCACATAGAGTTTCAATATTCGTAGTGTAGAATGTCTAAAAAAGGAATACCTTAGTGCTTATATAGACAATGATCATGCCAATTAGCATACTTCTAGGTGAATTATGAGCATCCATGTGTCTCTATCATACTGATGACATGAACATGATTCTCACCTAACAGTTGATGATGTAATCATACCGTTTGTGCATATTTTTTTATCACACTAATTATTGTGAGATGGCTGAATGAATAATTTGTCTTGAACCTGCTTAGTAACCCAGTTTGTGACATTAATTTATTGACTTGAGGTTTGTGATTGCTTGATAGAAATCGATTGACTTGAACTCGAATGAGTTTATGTCAGACTATGTCAAAAATTATATTTATATAAGTGGTTAGAGATATAATAAATAGACTAACTTTTTGATATTCTCCTAAAAATTTGCTTTTTTGAAAAAAATTGACATGATATTATTTAAGATTCTTATCTTAAAAAATGGAATGATAATATATAATTGAGAGATACTAAATACATTACTAGGAATGTAGGAATTCAATCATACATCTAATAAAATAATAAAGAAATTATTATTCGTATAAGATCATTGTGCTTGTACTTTCTTATATTTGTATTCCATATTTTTAAGTTGGGGAATTTCATGATCATTATAATTTGAAAAAGAAAAAAAATGTATGATTTGTGCTTTTTCTCTAAATATATTATATTATAAATTGTTCATAATATCATCAAATTTACTTAGGATGAAACTATTGTTTAGGGCACGATCTCAAAGTTAGTTTACACACGTGAAAATTAAAGCCAAATCTTTTTGTTCCTTGTTTTAGAAATGCCTTTTTGTTTTAATACATTGGTGAATAGGAAATTTAAAGTCAAAATCTTTAATATACTACTCCTCAAGTTTTTTTTTTTTTTTTTTATCACTAAATCGGTGATTTTAATTAGAAATGCTTTGTATACACATAACATGGCACCATGCTCTCTTGATAAGTTCCTTTTTTTTTTTTTTAAATATCTTATTAAATATGTGTGAGTGAATTGTGATATCATACTAGTATATTATATCTCAATTTCAAATTGCGACTCCATTTTTTAGGATAAGATCTTTTTTTTTTTTTTTTATAAAACTCCTATGTCAATTTATTGTAAAAAATTTAATTAAATTTTAGGAGAATATTGGAAAATTTTATTATAAAGTTTAAATTTAATTAAATATCATATAAAACTTTTTACGTTGTTATTGAATAGGAAGATATAATATTATTAAAAAAAGCAAGTATAATTAAAATTTTTTACAAACAACATAAATGTTTCAACAATTTTTTAACAAAATGATAATATATAAATATGTGATAGTGTAAAATTAAAGTGAGTCAAAATTAAATCCTTTAAGTTTTTTAGTACATATGACCTCCTAATTTTATATTTTAAGACAAAAAATATTATAACATCCGTGACATTCTATCTGATTACATGAATTTTTTTCTCAATATAAAAACTTACATTAATATTTCTTATACATTTCAAAACTTAAAAAAAAAAAAAGCATTACACTTATAAATTTGAAATTTTTATGGATCAAATTTTAAATATTTCAACTCAATAAAAGTATCTTTGATAATGTTAGAATATTCAACATTGTTTAATTTGAATCTTATGGTATTTTTTTTTATCATTTGATCAATAAAAACTTTAAATTTAAATATAAAGATAACATTTTTCGTGTTTTAATGATTCAAGTATAATTTCAAATTAAAAGCGAGTTTCTTGTACTCTCATCAGAGATGAAGAGATATTTTTAAATATGGGAAACTAATAGAAAATTAGATGGAGCTACCAAATTCATACCATCAGTTATAATTTTAATGAGTAATCAAACAAAATAAATAGTAGATTTTTTTTTTTTGGTGAATAACAAAACAGTATAGTTGATATTTGATATTTCCTTCTACTTCCGTGCTTACGTAATTATCAATTCCAATTTTTTTTTCCCCGAGTCACTATGCAGTATTCACAGTTCAGAAATGCGAATGACCAAAGCTTGTCGGTTCTTTGCTTGTGTCTCTTGGTTCCTCCAGCGAAGAAAATAGCGCGCAAAACGCGGAGAGTTAGATAGAAGTATGGAACTGTAGAAGAAGGGTTTCGCTACCTTGCTTCTACACCCTCACTACGCCGATTCGCAGAATCTAGCTGATCCCGAAACAGTCTCTATCCTTTTTCTCCTTTCTAAACTCTCCCAAAGCAAACCCAACAAGTTCAAATTTTAATTCATTAATTAGTTTTTAAAAGGCACCACCACCCGAAACACTCTGTGACTAACTTAATTTTTTTGCTGTTTTGAGTTTGGAGGAGGTGACTTTGGAGCGATACATATACATGGCTGGGTACAAAGCTGATGATGATTATGATTACCTATTCAAGTTGGTTTTGATTGGAGATTCTGGGGTGGGTAAATCGAATTTGCTCTCTAGATTCGCGAGGAATGAGTTTAATTTGGAATCGAAGTCCACTATTGGGGTAGAATTTGCTACCAAAAGTTTGAATATCGATGGAAAAGTGATCAAAGCCCAGATTTGGGATACTGCTGGCCAGGAAAGGTGTGTTCTTTGCACTAAAATTTCTTGTCCAATCGCTCTGTTTTATATTTTAATTTTGATGGTATTTGTTTGATTTGTCTGAGATTCATCCGTATTGGCTTTTTGTCCTTTTTTTTTAATTTGTTTAATTGTCATTGTAATTTGTGATAGTTTGTTAGCCCTAATTGTTTTACTGCATTCGAAAGCATATTCTTTTCCTCGAAGTTTCTGTTTATTGGAATGTTAAGTCAGATTTCTTTCCTTGAAAGCATGCAAGTTTGTGACGGCATGTATATGGATCTTATGAATAACAAGAATCTGCTTGAGCTGCTCCCAGACCATACTTGGTTTAGCGAGTCTTCGTTTTGCAGTGGATGGGAAATTATGATCATGCGTTTATTTTTATAATCTCTCAATTCTTCAACAACATTTATGCCTTAGCTGCTTAAGATCGCATCTTAATGTCAAATCCTTTGCTTGGAACTGGATCTGAGACACTTTTTGTTCTCACAATAGACATTGTAAATTATTCATACATGCTGGTAGTTTTAACTTGCCTGATCTGTTTCCGTTGCCCACCCCCTCCCTTTTTCTCTTATTCTTAGTGACTAATTATCAGAAGGAAGTAAAAGAAATTGTAGACAAGCAGGTTCTAGCCAAACTCGTTTTGGTTTGTTCATGTTACTATGTTTTAATTATTATCGGTGCCATGGGACTTCTTTGTTCTTAGAATTGTGAGTAGTTGTGCACATTTTTGGGTTTCTCTAAGAATTTCAATGAGCATGACAAGCTACAAGTTTAGATTGGTTAGGTGATTAAGCTGTGGTTTCTATTGGACTTCTCTTATAGGCCTGCGGCACTGCAAATTCGGATACCATTGTATAATGGGAGTAAATTGGGTGACAACGTGCAAACTACTCTTTTGGGAACTTTATCTTTGCATCTTCAACTTCTAGCATTTTTAACATTTCTTAATCTTAAAGCTCATAAAAATTTATTTAGATTGGCCTTTTTTTTTTTTTCCACTGAGAAGAAAAATGGAAGCTTGAACAAGAAATAAGAACTTAGGCGTTTTATAACCAAATAGTATACCAATAACAACTGAAACACGAAACTTATCACCATTTGTAGCTTATCTGGAAACAGGAATGGTTGGTATCCCAAGTTTACAACATGACAAAATAAGCAAAACCCTGAAGATAGACATAAGCTGAATTAAAGGGCTGATGGGAATTCTCTTTTGAGCAATTGTTCCTTTGAAGTTTCATTTCATACTCAATTGTTGCTGATTTAGTTTTTATTTGGCATTGGCCCTACATCGCAACAATCCCAGCCCCTTCATACGTTATTATCCCTCCTGATTTTGCAACTTTCAACATGTTTGTGAACAAGCACTTGTTCCTTTCAAAGTATGCAGTTATTACACTTCACTTGCGAAGTTTCCTTGCATTATTTCAGTAAATTACATTAGCTTCCCTTGAGGTTTGGTGAAAGTGCAGAAACATCCTTTCTTCTTCGTAAAAATAGACCCCTCTTTTATTGTGAATTTTATCATAAAAAAACGCCCCTTATCTTTTCTCCAAGGTGACACAGATTTCCTCTTTATTTAGTTAAAAATATAATATAAGCCTTCCTGTATTATATAACTGAAAGGGACGTTTCTTGTGTTTTTGAAAACTGTAGGGGATGTCTCTGTAATTTGTCATACCTTAAGGAGGTCAACATAATTTACTCATTTGTATTTTAGTGTGATCTCTACCTTCTGAGCATGCAAGCGGTTTTAAAGTGTCTCCATGCTTTCTAAGTATCAGTGTACTATATTTACTCAGGACTTCCATGTGTTTCTGTTACAGGTATCGTGCCATTACTAGTGCTTACTACCGGGGAGCTGTTGGTGCCTTACTTGTGTATGATGTAACACGCCGTGCCACATTTGAGAATGCTGGAAGGTGGTTAAAGGAGCTGAGGGATCACACAGACCCCAACATTGTAGTGATGCTTATTGGAAACAAATCAGATCTCCGCCACCTTGTTGCTGTCTCAACAGAAGATGGGAAATCTTTTGCAGAGAGGGAGTCTCTCTATTTCATGGAGACTTCTGCTTTCGAAGCAACTAATGTCGAAAGTGCATTCACTGAGCTTCTCACTCAAATACAACATATAGTGAGCAAGAAAGCAGTTGAGGCTGGAGATGGTGGAAATCTTTCAGCTGTACCCTCTACAGGACAGACGATAAATGTGCAAGAAAATTCTTCTGTTTTAAAGAGAATTGGATGCTGCTCTAACTAGTGGTTTTGTTGGCCGTGTCATTTTGTAAATGCTTACATGTAGAATAAGGTTAGTCTTAGTGTCTCATACATTGTTTGGATAATGTTTTACAAGGATGCATATGCATGATTTGTTGCTTTCTGCAAATGTCTTTGAAACGATTGTCTACTGTCAAGTTCCGATATAGGCGCAACCTTTTCTTCCAAGGATTATGGTAACGCTTCAATAATGGTGCAGATAATAGCATTTCTGTTCTGCATGTCTATCTACGTGTTACTTCAAAAGTGTAGACCTTGTGCGTAGTTCTTCAAAAATGTGTACAAAATGATGATGAAACCAGCGAGCGTTACCCAGCATGAAGGGCTGCTTTCTGGTGTTTCACTCTGCTGTATGCAAAGATATCAATCTTATCCTAAATGATCTGTTGTGTTTGAAAATATTACTTAGTTTTTACTAAAATTTAGCATAAAATTCATACAAGTTGTAATTTCTCATATATTAAATCTAATAATTTTTTCACAAAGCCGCGTTTGTGTATAAACTGTGTATGAGTACACTAATGTTATTTTATATTAGATGGAATGAGAGTGAGAATAGAAATAAAATGATTACTTCATAATGGCTTGATATGGTAAGGAAATGGATATTTCATTTCATTTTTATGTTTAGCATAATAAAATATTATAGAAAAATAAAATATTGTAAGAATTAAATAAAAAAAACAATCAATTATATTAATATTTTTACAATTAAAAATAATAAATATATATCTAAAAATAGTAAAAAAAAAGTGCAAAGTTTTAAAAATCTTTAACATTGGTTAATAGTATAACATTGTTTTGTTCTTCAAGTGTGTCAACCATTTTTTTTTTTCTTAATTTTAACTCTTCTCATATATTAATAAATTTTAAATCATTAATTTTTATTTTATATTAAATAATTTGTGCAATAAATATTATGAAAATACATTATTTTTATATTATATTATAAAAATATAATTATCAAAATATTTTTTATAGTAAAAGTATTAAAAATATGACATTTTTTCTTATTTATTAATATAAGAATAATTTTGGAATATATAAAAAATTTAAAGAATAAGGATATAAAAATGTCAATTTAAATGGCTCATTCTATTATTTTTGTGATGAGATAGAAATTCTATCATTTGATGGAATGGTTATTCTATATGGAATGAATATTCTAATTCTATAGTGCCTATCAAATAAGGATATAAAAATGTTAATTAAAAAATAATGAAATGGTTTATTCTATTATTTTTGTAATGGGATAGAAATTCCATCATTTAATGGAATGATTCTAATTTCATAGGATATGTTTAGTTCATAGAATGTTTTATTTCCAAGAATATTTTATTTCTGAGAATCTTTTATGTTTTGGGAATATTTCTTTCCCATTCTCAAATTTTTAACTTTCATTTACAAATTTTATTCTTGAACATCTTTTATACTTAGAAATGATTTTTTATCTCTTGCACCAAATATGGGAAACTTTTATTCCCACCTCACTTTTTCAACATTAAAAAAATATAACTGATACCAAACACACTCATAATGTCTACCAAACAAATTTTTTACTCATTTTCATTCAATTTCATTCAGTCAAACGTAACATAAAAGTTAAAATTTCATTATTTAAAATTATAATAAAAAATTCAACAATTTTTTTTTATTTTTATACAGAAGTTAATTTTTTTTTTTAAAAAAAGAATGTATAAAAAAATTTCACAAAATTTGATATCATTTAGAATGTGTTTGGCAAGGCTTTTAAGCTAGCTTTTAGCTTATTTGACTACCTTATAAGCTTGTTTGACTAATTAGTTTTGTTTGGTAAAGGAGCTTATTGAACTAGCTTATAACTTTTTTTCATATGCTAGTTGAAGTCGCATCTCAAGCGAGCTTATGGCTTTTCAATTTTTTTTTTCCTTTTTTGCCCTTCAGCCAGTGCTCCTGCGGCCGTGAAGCTTCCTGGAAAACGCCTTCCTTACAGCCCAAGCTTCTTCTGAATGCTTGGTTGCGTATACAGAGGGCTTTTTATGAAAATAAATATTATTTTAACTATTTTTTAATTTCTAAAAGAATATTATTTTATATTAATAATTATAAA
>JANHAO010006556.1:0-21225 GCA_026873985.1 Saraca asoca
GGAATTAACTAGCTTGAGATTAATGCATCCTTAATCACTTAAAGTTCATTCAATTGTTGAAAATCATAACAAGAAGCCTTGGAATAATTAATAAATCCATCCTAAGCAGTCAAGATTTAGTCAAGCAAACAACACATTAAAAGCTCAATGCATTGGCCAATTTTCCTATCCTCTTCCTAATATAAATCAAATGAAGCCATTAAACTTAGATATTCACAGCAAAATAGAGAGGAAATAGGAAAGAAATGACTAGCAATTGAATGTAAGATGGAATACCAGGATCTCAATATAAATCTTCAATCTTTGTTAACCCCTTGTGCTGATTACAAGATTAGACTTCCATGGAGAAAGAAAACTACAAGGAAAAATGGAAGAAAATGAGCTACCCTAAACTCCCAGAAACTACACAAAAAACTACTCTAAAACTACTTGAAAAACTAAATGAAAAAATCCTAAACAAAATGACTTTGCCCCAGGTAAAAGGAGGAGAAGGTAATTGCATAGGTGAGTAGGCATGATGGCTAGTCTGGTTGGCAGCCACTGCTTTCTATGTGTTGTGCATTTTGTAGACTACTTCCTCCACTTCTTCTACTCTTTTTCAAGTCTCCAGCTGGCTGAGTGTTTGCTGGATCAAAGGATGTGCAATTGGGATCAAAATCCATGCCAATTGGGGCCTTGAATGTCCAATTCTATAGAGCCTATTTTCACAGCATTTCTACCCCTAAATTGTAGCTCATTTTGCATGTCTGTATTGATGTTTTCAGCCCTAGAAGTCTTCATATTCAATTTGGGATTTTTTTCACCTCATTTGGACTTCTATAGCTCAAGTTATAGTTTGTTGAATGCATGAAGTTCGGGCTACCAAGGATAGGGCTGAGACAATATTCTGATTCTGATTTCAGTTCCAATTTTGGATGACCAATTGTGAGATTTAGCTTTTGTAGTCTTCATGAAAGTTGTAGATATATCTCTTAGCTTTCCTAAAAGATAAGAATCACATCAATTGGACAAATGTAGCTCGAGATATGCTCAGAATACAGAAACTACTCAAAATGGCCAATTATGCAGAATTTTATAAAATGAATCCAATTGACACTAAATCATAAATATACACTAACACAGCTGGAGTAAGTCATTTTTGAAGCTTAAAATGCTAAGTGAGAGGACAAATAATTGAGTGAAATATTTTGTTATCACTTACCATGTTAGCATAAGCACAAGCTTAGGGTTTGCAGAGGCAGAATGAAGTTGCTACACCTGGGAATATTCCACAGTAGCAATAAGCTAGATGTTCAAGCAGGGCCAATCAGCCTTCAGGTCATTGCTCACAACAACAAACTCTATGTCATTATTCTCATGACCAAGAGAATTAAAAGGATTAGCAATCTTTTGGCTAATGATCTGAGGCGCAGGATCCATTGCTGGAAGGATTGTATCAAAAAATGAACCAGTTGGAAGAACATCTCTGAGCCCCGAATGACAGAGCTCACTATAAGGGTAGGTCACTGATTTCCATAGAAATCAAGGCTCAGTCCTTCCCCATCAAGCTCAAAGTCCCTATGATTCCTCTGTACAATAAGAACATTGATCTTTATGACCATCTGGACATGTTTAACATTCAAATGGATTTGCAAATAATTGATCCTCTAGTTAAATGCCAAGTTTTCCCAGCTACACTAGGAGGTGTACCTCGAACCTAGTTCAAAAGCCTTCTAACTCGCTCAATATGCAATTGGGAAGAGTTTCAATAGAAGTTTATTAACCAGTACTGAGCATTAAAAAGGCAACTTGTGCCCCCTAGTCACCTCATGATGATCTTCCAACATTAGTATGAGTCATTGAAGGATTACATAGCCAGGTTCAAACTTGAAACTAACTCAGTAGAGAATCCATCTAAAGAAACCATTTTGGTGACAATCTCTATGGGACTCCACAAAGATGGAAAGTTGTATAAAAGTCTATACAAGTCCCTGGTGAATGATTTCACTAAGTTTTATGATTAAGTTGTCAAGCAAATCAAATGGGAAGAAACCTTCGACTAGGGAAAGCCTGATCAAAAGGATGAGAAAGATGGCTCTGCCCATAATAAGAAGAGAGGCAATATGGATCAAGGTGACCACTTTGGTGAATGTACCGCAAAGAGGTCCACAAAAGCTAAGGATGAGTGCCCTTTACCCCCAAGTTTCCATGAGCGGTATAGCATCCTATATGATACCCAAGACAGGATATTCATAATGGAAAGGCAAAGAGAAGACTTCGGGAAGCCCAACCCTGTTAAGGTTCCTTATAGGTAGAGAAACAAGCAAGAGTTCTGTGCTTATTACAATGAGGTTGAGCATAGCACTTCAAATTATCGGGAACTCAGGGATGTTATTGAGGACCTCATCAACAGAGGTTGCTTATGAAGCTATGTAGTGCAACCTTCAAGGTAGCAACCTGAGCCTTCTTAATGAATGCTTTTTGAACTCTTTTGTTAGTTTTTGAATAAACTTTTTACAAAGTGTTGTGGTAAGAAGCAAGTTATCCTTAAGTCTAACAAGATTAGTCACCCATTATACAACGAAGTTCCCTAGGGCATAGCTTTCATGCAACCTAGGCATTTATACATTACAAAGGTGTGGCTTTCACGCAACCTTGCTCAATTGGCAGCTTTCAAGCTGAGGCCACCAGAGCTCATTTCGGTATAATTGCTAACTTTCTAGCTGAAGCCCCTAGAGCTCATTCTGAAAACTCATTGGCTAACTATGACCTCTGGTCTAGTTAAGGCATGTATACACTCAAGATAAACTTAACTCATGTGACTTAAGGCTCACAGCTCTCATGCAACCCAATGATTGTAACTCTTATACGACCTAATGCTCATAGCTTTCATGCGATCTAATGCTCACAACCTTCATGCAATCTACTTTTACATTACTCATCACTAAAGCATTTTTGGTTCTCAGATTTGCTAACAAATGTAATTGATTAGTTATCTAGACATTTTATTTTACTATGATTTGCAAGAATTATGCTTTCATTTGTGATATGCAAAATATTCAGCACAACATGCAAGAATCATAAAGAACGATTCTTTCATTAAAAAGCCTCAATGAGGCAAATTTACAAGATTTAAAGTACAAATTAGATCAAGCTAAAGGCTAAAGAGAATAAAAAGAAAGCCGACTGCTAGGAGACTAATTCTTGGGGGACTGAGGAGCACATCGGGTCCCCAACTTTCTTCTTCCAGTCATCCTCCTCAGCCTCACCCTCAGTGCTCAAAACCCCAAGTAAGCACGCTAGAGTGGCTAAGAAGGAAGAACCCCATGGCATCACCGTGAGGAAATAATCTAAGATCTACGAAAGATCTTCCCTCATTCTTAGAGAAGGAGAATTTCCTAAGAAGGCTTCCTATGCAACAAACCATGCATATCTCTCCAGAAAAATAGACTACTAGAGGTATAGAGGGCTTGTTTGAGGCTCCTATCAATTCACTCACCGGATAAAGGAAGAAGAACTTCCTACACTTTAAATAATGGACTAGCTTGGTCTCACCAGAGAGTCCAAAAAAACTCCCAATCACTTCCATTAAATGCTTCAAAAGAAAATGAGGCAGACTCATCCATGGTAATAAGACACATATAGCATGAAGTATGGCCTGGATCAGATTAAATGAAAAGCTGACCAAAGACTTTGACTACATGGTAATCCATGAAGAAGGCCCTTTGCCAATGAAGCGATTCAACTCCCAGCCCACGAAACGAGCTAAGAGTTGGGGGGCTTTTGTTATATGCATTTTCTATATCTGTGAGATAGATTGGCAAAGGCCTAATGGTAGATTAAATCCAAGAAAGAAAAAGGTTAAGCTTGCTAGATCAGCACAGAATGAGGTAGAGTCCTAGATCGCTAAGGGAAAAGACTCGACTCGTATAGCCAACAACTTGCTTTTGCGAGCTCGCATTGCTAAAGATGAGCTCTCGAAGTTCATCTTTTGCCAGTGATGATCCCAAAAAATCCTAACTCATGGACATTACACCTCACCCAGCTAAGGGCTCACAGAGGGTAAACTTAAAGTAACAACCCTCTCAGACTTAGTTTGTGGGGCCAGCCTACAAGAAGTAGCACCATAGGCCCACCCACAGAAAGCAAACTCCAAAAGTCATTTGGCAATCTACAAAAGCCAATTTGCAGGAGCTGCACTTGTCATTTACATTTATTATTTAATGTAATAGAAATACAAACTATATAATTATACTTGTAACCTCTTCCCTTTTATAAATAAGGGGAAGGAGCTCTCAATAAAAAAGAGCTAAAGCATTGTACCAAAACTCTACTAAAATTTCTCCATAACCAATAAAACACTACCGTGGACGTAGGGGCCGATACCATCTAACTTTGGCTGAACCACGTTAAAATCCTTCTATGTTCATCCTATTCTTCATCTATTTTCTATCTATTTTCTACTATTTGATGTGTTTGTTAACATTTGCACAACCAGATTGTAGTTTGGGTCTGCAAGAATCCCTTAGGTTGGTTGGATTTGTAGGACCAAAATCCACCGTCAACATTTTTGAAATTGGAACTCCTGAATGTGTGCACATTTTGGTGAGTAGACCCGCATATTTAACTAAATTCCTTTGAGTGGATTCAAGTCCTCCTCATTTGAATTCCTTGATTTAGATTGTGATTTTACTCAAACTTCTTCAATAATTCTAATCGCGATCCTAACCATATTTCCAGAAATTTCTAAAATTCTTGGCTTGTTTTCACACCTCTTGAATTTATATTAGATTATACTTAGTGTAGACTTAATTGAACCATGTATATCAATACATAAATCTTATAAGAATAATTGATAAATGAGAAAGTATGGCATGTCTATGTGTATGAATGTGAATGTTGTAGTACTTTTATTGTGAAAACCTTTGTTATGTAAAGTGTGATAGCATTTGTGAGATATGAAATGGTGTGTGACACTATGAATGATAATGAAATGTGATCATGTGATATCGATGAGGTGTGATAGGGAATAATGAATCAAATCCTGGATCAGTGCATTCTAGTTGATGAATGGGATAAGGATGGACTAGAAAGGTAAGGCTAGATCAGAGTAATAAGGAGATTTACTTTTATTATTATGAAAAATTTGAATTGCTTATTGCCATATGGAATGTTGGAACATATTATCATGTTATCGGACTACATGGTGAGCAAGTATGATGGCTTATGGCTTTGAGGGCCTAACTCGGCACAATGTTCAAAGGTAACATAATATGAATATCTTTCATATATGAACCTCTAATGATTAATAATCGCTCATGAAGGTTTATATGAGAAATAGCCAAATAGATGAGTTATAAATGCTTGTATTCGTATATGCTTTATTGCTTGGTGGGTTCATAAGTCTAGTACATTTTATTCACTAAGCCCCATACTCATTTTTCTATGGACAATTTTTTTTTTGTTTAGATTCTCAAGATATTGTGAATATTATTCTGGAAAAGTAAGATGGACAATAATCCAATGAAAATGACAGCTAACACATACACCACCCTGATCTCCAATCCTCTAGGAACTTACCAAATAAATATATATTGTACTGTCATCTTGAATCTAGTAGGATGCAAAGTACTGCATGATGTCAAAATAATTCCATTGGAACCACCAAATGTACTATTGATGATGGCCCTTGAATGGTTCATCCGTTGAAAGTCATCCATCTAGATGAAAACTATTTTGCTATCTTTTCAAAAACATGTAAATAGAATGGTCTATAAGGCTTAGTTATAGTAACCTATGTTTGGTAATATGGTAAGACATAGGTTAGTGTAGCTTCTTTTGAATGCCCTATTTTTTTTTGGGAAAGGTACATTTGGTAGTTTTAGAAGTAGAAGTTAACCCTAGGACAAAAGAGTTGTTAGAAGGTTTTTTGTAGTAACTGTTATAGACATACATACAATCTGGCAAAATTGGTATTTAGCCCGTTGGGTAGTATTAGTGTAAATTAAATGATATATGCTTATATTCCTACATGAGTATCCTTGTGTGTTAAGTTTTTCATGATTTAGTTATCTTTGCATTGTGACAAGATAACTCCAAGACAAACCTAAGATGACGATAACAAGTATAAAAAATAAAGGCTAGTGAATACCTAATGAAGGAGTGATATTCATGCCAGTCATGACCAGGGGTTTTAGGTCATGACATTTGTAAGTATTTGAGTAATAGTTTAGGTTGAACCTATAAGAATAGGCCTACATGTAGAGTCATTTAGAGTCGCATAATGGTGGTGGTTTCATCAAGTGTTAATAGGAATAATACTAGTAGTAGTAGTACATGTACACCCATGAGCATGTATTGTTGATACCATTCCCTTTAACCTGGCAAAATATGCATTTGTGTTAGTAGAGTCAAATGAAAACTATCTTGTGTCTTGAAAATCCAACAAATTTTGTGATGCAGATTATGGTAAGAACTAAACAATAAGAAGGCCAATAATATGGGTCTGATCACAAAGGGTTATCCATTGGATGAAACAGTCCTCACTGTGAAGTTGGTGAAAACCCAGAAGTTCCCCAATAGGTGAAAAACTTAGTTCAGCAAGCAATGGATCACCAAGTACATGTATTGATGCAAAATCAAAACCAAGATCAAAATAGAGAGACTAAATAAAATAGGAAAAATAAGAGAGATTAAACTTCTCTTACTAGAAATGAGTAAGAGAATGGGTTGAGAATTGTTCATGAATTTCTAAAATTAAAGCTACCTCAATATGTGGAATAGATTCTTCTGTAAACCCATATCAATTTCTAGATCAAATTGAAACATATAGTAGGATGTTGCAATGTCTTGAACCCTTATTGATAGAAATGGTAGGATATCAGTTGAATGACCTAGCCCATTATTGGTGTTAATAGTAAAATTTGGTAGGCCAAAATTTTGCCAACCAGAATGAGTCCTTAAACCCCAAATCGTAATCTAGTTGTATATATCAGACAAATGCAGAAGGCAAAGAAAGAGGAAGAATAGGGAGAAGATAACATAAGGTTTTTAACGTGGTTTGGCTAAAATCCTTTGTTGGATTCTTACATCCATAAATAATTTTATTTCTATGGAAATTTTGGTGAGTTACAGTATGTATTTTTCCAGCCTCTCCTATTGTATCTATTCCTCCCCCTTTTATAAAGGCTAGGAGGTTACAAATGTAATTTAACAAATTACAAATCTGTTACATCAAGTAATAAATGTATTTGACAATTTAGACTCCTACAAATTGGCTTCCATAGACTACTTTCTATGTGTGGGCCCTTATAAACTACTTTTTGTAGGTTGGCCCCATAAGTTGGGTCTGTGAATGGATGTATGCTTTAGGTTTAACCTCAACGGGCTTTTAGCTAGGGAGACATACTTCATCCTTTGAGCTAGGGCTCTCATCCTGGGGTTATTGCTAACCTTTGATATTGAGCTCCTGTTCAATGATCTCGAGCTCACACAAGGCAACCTATTGGCCATGTAAGTTAGGGCTTCTTTCTAGTGAACCATGGCTATAGCTTTGGACTCACTATACATCCTTTGCTCTGAGCTTGTGGCTGGTGATCTGGAGCTTATGCTCAATGACCTCATCCTCCAGGTGAGCTAGGCCACCTCCATCTAGATTTTCTTGTTGGGCTTTTGCTAGCCCATTTGCAAAGATTGAAAAATACCCACAACATTAGCCCCCAGCTCTCAATGCACTTCGTAAATTAGGAGCTAAAATCCACTAGCAAAAGCTTGGTGTGCTAAATTGTCGCTCAGACTTTTACAATTTTAAGTTTTATCCTTCACATGTTTATGTGCTCATTAACTCTAAAGAGTGAGGTTACTGCTGAGTTGAAGATTCAATGGGCCATAGATGATAGTATGAGTTCCTACAAATAATGACTGAATAAATAGTTAAAACAAGTGTTAATTGATCAATCGACCTTAATCAATATTATATGTTGTATAAAAGCTATGAGCAATAAGTCACATGCTTGAGTAGGAGATTGCATGCATATAATGCTGATGAGTAGGTTGTATGCATGCATTTCAAATAGTAGGTCGCATACATGTGGTGCCAAGAAGTACATCACATGCATGCAGTGCCAAATTAGTTCCATGCATACGGTGCTGGAGAGTAAGTTGCATGCATGGTCTTCAAATAGTAGGTCACATGCATGTGGTGCCAAGAAGTAGGTCACATGCATGCAGAACCAAATTTGTTCTATGCATGCAATGCTAAAGAATAGGTCACATGCATGGTCTTTAGATAGTAGGTCACATGCATGTGGTGCCAAGAAGTAGGTCACATGCATGTGGTGCTAAAGAGTAGGTCATATGCATGGTCTTCAGATAGTAAGTCGCATGCATGTGGTGCCAAGAAGTAGGTCACATGCATACGATGCTAAATTTGTTCCATGCATATGGTGCTAAAGAGTAGGTCACATGCATGCAATGTCAAGTTTGTTCCATGCATATGACACACGGAGTTGAAGAGTAGGTCGTAAACATGGTTTTTAGATAGTATTAAACCGATGGGGGCGGGAGCTTACCATTAAACTAATATCTTGCCAAAGATTTGCTCATAGATTAATAGACATACAAACTTGAAATGCTTTCATCAACTGCATTACAAGGTTAAAATATAATTCTCATTATGGGTGCCTACTCTTGCTCAGGATCCCACTGGGGTTGCTAAGGTCCCTACTCTCTAGGTCATACCACATAATCTTTCAAGTGATCTTTTTTTATCAGGTCTTTAATTGCATCTTTGAGTGCCCACCAATTTGAAGTGTTGTGCCTGATTTCATTGTGATAGGCATAAAATTTGCTTATGTCTCTACCTTAGGAGGAGTCCTTACAGGGTACGATTTCTTAAAGTCCTCCCTATCCTTTTCTGTAATATATATCCTATCTTGAGTGTCAAACAAGATGCTATAGCTTTCATGGCAACCTTGGTGCCAAGGCCACTCACTCCTTACCTTTTTTGCATGCTGGTTGTTAGAATTGTCATTCCCATTCTTGATGCTCCTCTTGTTCTAGATAGAGCCATTCACTTCATCCTTCTGGTTAAAATTCTTTGTGCCAAAGGATTCTTCCCACCTGATCTATTTGGTAGCTCATTCATAGAACTCACCTAGATCACTTACCAGGGATTTGTATATGCTTTTGTATAAGTTTCCATCTTTACGAAGTCCCACTGAGATCGCCATCAGGATACCTTCATCAGAAGGACTCTCCATGTTGTTGACCTCATGTTTAAACTGAGTGAAATAATCTTTCAACGACTCATTCTTTTACTGAAAGATCATTGTTAGGTGGCAAGGTGGAGCGAGCTATCTTGTTAATGCTTTGTACTAGTTGACAAAATTTTCTTGGCATTTTTCCCAACTGCCAATGCTACAAGCTGAGAGATTTTGAACCATGTTCGTGGCCTATTTCCTAGTATAGCTAGGAAAACATGACATTTAATTGAAGGATTAGTTGTCTGAGGATCCATTTGTATGCTAAACACATCCAAATGGTCACACAGATCACTATCTCCATTATATTGTGGAATGACAGGAATTTTGAATTTATAGGGGAGAGGTTTAGTCTCGATTTCTTTGGTGAAAGGTGTCTTTCTTCCACAGTGTTTTTTACTATTTTGAGTTTGGAAGTGTCACTCTAACTGCTTCACCTTCTAAAATAACTCTTCTACCATTGGATCCCGTTTCTCGAATTGTCGACTGGAGGATTGTTGGCTCCTTTTTTCTTAATCATGGGAGTAATGCCCTAAGGTGTGGCCTTGGCTAGTCTTGTTTGTGGTCTCACCTCACTAGTTATTATAATCTTCACGTGATCAACAAACTCTTGACCTAGTCTATGGACTAGAGCGGCGAGTTGAGCTATCCTGTTGACGTACTTGTGCCTGTGCTAGTGTCTTGGCCACATCGGCCAATTCTCGCATCATTTTTTCTAGTTCTTCATGGTGCTAACACCACATTTGCACTTTATCAACCCCAATGACAATAGTAGGAGGTTGACGAGAGCCAGCTGGGGGCAAGCCAGTGGCAACACCTGTAATAGGAGTAGTGGAAGTGTCTGTCATAAATAAGTGACATTTTGGTTGATCAACCAGAGCATTCAAAGTTCTGGTGGTTCTTCCTCTGGCCATTGCAGTAGAATAGGAAGACAACTAAAATATAGATGATGCCCTCCTTCTTGTGCTAAGATGTTGATAGTGAAATTTGGTAGCCCCAATTTCACCAACCAAAACAAGTCTTTAAACCCCAAACCATAATTCAGTTGTATATATCAGACAAATACAAAAGGCAAAAAAGGAAAAGGAAGAATAGGGAGAAAACAGTAGAAGGTTTTTAATGTGATTCAACTAAAATCCTTTGCTTAGATTCTTACATCCACAGATGATTTTATTTCTATGGAAAATTTAGTAGAGTTATAGTATGTATTTTTCTAGCCTCTCCTACTGTATCTATTCCTCCCCCTTTTATAGTGGCTGGGAGGTTACAAATGTAACAAATTGCAAATCTGTTACATCAAGTAATAAATGTATTTGACAATTTAGACTTATGCAAATCAGCTTCTGTAGACTGTTTTTTGTGTGTGGGCCCTTGTAAGCTATTTTTTGTAGGTTGGCCTTGCAAGTTGGGTTTGTGAATGGAAGTATGCTTCGGGTATTACCTTAGCCGGCTTTTAGCTAGGGAGACATACTTTGTCTCGCAAGTTAGAGATCTTATCCTAGTGTTGTTCCTGACCTTTGATATCAAGCTCATGTTCAATGATCTCAAGCTCGTGCAAGGTGGCTCATTGGCAACACAAGTTGGGGCTTATTTCTAGCGAGCTGGGGCTACTGCCTTGGACTTACTCTGTGTCCTTTGCTCCAAGCTCATGGCTGGTGATCTAGAGCTTATGCTCAACAACCTTATCCTCTAGGTGAGCTGGGCTTCCTCTGTCTGGATTTGCTTGTTAGGCTTTTGCCAGCCCATTTGCGAAGACTAGAAAATACCCACAACAATTGGTATATTGGAATTATTGAAGGGCAAGTAGTCAATTCAAAACTATTAACTTAGGTGATGTTTCAAGAAGTTTTTATCAATAGATTCCTTCCTCCCAGTATCCAACAAGCAAATGCAGAAGGATTTGAAAATTTGAGGCAAAAGAATATATCTATAAGTGAATATGATGCTCAATTCACTCGACTCTCTCAATAGGCTACTTATCTGATTCCTAATGAAGCCATGAAAGTAGAATGGTTTGCATAAGGGCTTTATGATTATTATTTTGATCATGTTAAAGTCAATCTAAATACAACGTATTAACAACCATGAATCAGGCTTTACAGATAGAGTTGAGGTCCAAGGAGTGTTAAGAGAGGGAAATATATTCTACTAGTAAGAAGAGAGTTCAAACTAAGGGGCCCAACATAGTTCAAAGCGAGAGACCAACTCTAGATCATGGAGCACCACTAAGTGGATGGGGAGGAAATTTTTCATGATCATCTTGGTCAGAAGATCCAAATGCAAGAAGAAACATGGGAGGTCAATCTGTTTCAACATGTACTATTCCATTCTATGAAAGGAGTGTACCCCAAAGTCAGGGAAATTTTAATGTTATTGTGTGAGGGTCCCAGATAAAGATATATTGCAGATCTTGGATCTTGCCCTTATTCCTTTTGGGGAATTTATATACTCTAGTTATTGTAAACTCTTTAAATTTGACAAGATTGTAAAGATTTGTTTTGTATCTAGAAAAATTGCAAAGAATTAATCAGTGAATGTGTAGAATATAGAATTAACAATTGTGTAACAAGAATGTTAATGTAGAAGCCAAAAATATAAAGATTCAATGCATAGAGTTTTTAAAGCGGTTTAACTTGAACTGAAACCGCAATTTAAGTCTACTCCATTGGATAATCTTCAACCAAATTATCTCTTATATTATCAAAACATCAGGATTAAAAAATAGGCTCCTAAAATGCCAATTTAAATACAAGAAATATAGTAAGGATCTTGCTAAGCCAAAAATTTTCACTTAGCTCTTCCAAACTTAAAACCATAAGAATTTCTATATGAGCTAACCTATACAAAATTTCTATCAACCTAGAAACCTCTAAAGAAAATACAAGATAAGAAAAGATAAAGGTAAAGTAAGAAATATCAAAATAGTTTAAGAGAAAATTCTCAAATAGCTAATGTGAATTCTGTAGAAATTTGATATGAAGTCCTCTTGATTCAAAGATGTAATGAGGTAGAATCAAATCTGAATAAGCTTTGAGATTTTTGTACTTTAGGAAGATAGAAAGATATGAAAAACATATAAAAACTGAAGGCTGTTAGTGATTTTATAATTGTTGTAACCAACTACAACATAATAACTAACTTTCAGTTTGTGAATCGATTCAAAGTAAAATCCCAACCTTCGATTAAAAAATTTTTTCAAAGCTTTTCTTCATGAATTGATTCATATAGATTTTGTGAACATGAATCGATTAGTGAATCAATTCAAAAGGTATAAAATCATTTTTATAAAATATGTATTAATGAAAAAATTTTGTTTGAAAATTTTTTGATTTTTTTCTTTCTTCAAGTGGTTTGTTCATACCTCATTATATCAAATAAAAAAATATTTTCTTTAATCAAATTTCTTTTGAATTCACTTACAAAAGACCCTATAAAAATAAAATAATTGCTGGACCTAATTTTGATCTTTTGAATCACCTATATACTTTGAACCTATAAAACAAATTAAAGTAAATAGCAAAATATATTGTTAGATAGTAATATAAAGGATTTATATTAGAATTATATTTTAACATCAAAACCAAGAAATATGTAACTAGCATAACCTAGGCTAGCACTTTTCCCCTTTTTTATGGTGACAAACAATTTTGGATTAGATTTAAAGTTTATCAAAAAATAGTAAAATTTTTATTTAAAAAATTATGTTTTCTTTGATTTTGAAATTTTCTCCCCCTTTTTAATTGAAAATAGTATGCTATTTGAAATTTATCATTTTTACTTTGAGATATCTAAAATTTATGGGATTTTATTTTAAAATTCCATATTTTTCCCCTTTTGGCACATCAAAAATTAATAATGCATAATATCATAAATATGTACCAAAAAATATTAAAATTCAGTTAAAATTCATATAATAGTAGAATTTAGAATTCAAGCATAACATAATAGTTTAGAATTTAATCATCAGAAAATAATCTAAATTAACAAAGTAATATCTATAATCAAAATAATCTAAATTAACAAAGTAATATCTATAATCAAAACATAGTATCAACCTGAATCAAAATAAAATGTAGAATTCAAATACCAGAATAAAATATGAAAAATTCAATATCCATAATATGATATCCATGAAAATATCAACTAAAGTCAAATTACATCACAATATTAAAATATAGCCTGAACAACATTAACAGCAAGAATAAGACAGGGTAATGGGTTTATGGGATATAGATATCAAATAGTAAGACAAGCACAAAAATAACTATTTAGCAACAGGTGAATCAATTCTTTGTAGTTCTACATCTTCATCTTGTTGCTATAGTCATTGTTTGATCTCTTGAACTTGAATTTCAAGTGATTTGAGCTTTTGATTGATTTCATTGTCTTTTTAATGGCTTTCTTCTTCCATATGAAACATTCTTTGTTCAATAAGGTCAAACCACATTTCTTGATTATCTAATAGTTTGTTCATTTGATCTGACATGTGTTTGTGTAGTCTTACTATCATTTTAGTTATCCTGGCTTCAGTTTCACTTTATATCACAACTAAGGTTGAAACTTCTCCAGATGGTTGAGTAGGTTTAGATTTTTCCTTGGTCCATTTCCCTTGCTCATTTTCTTTAAAATCCATCTTGTGTAAATGTGATGCAGTAATCATTGTAGTTGTATTTGGTGGTGCAATAAGAATTTCATCAGAAAGTTTTATTTTGAATTTTGTAAAGAAAGGAGTAAAGATCATGCCATAGGGAAGAAAACCAATATCTGCTCTCTTGGAACATTCAGTAATGTTTTTCAAAATATAATATGGAAAATTGAAATCCATTTGGTTTTTAATAATCCACATTAAAATAATTCATCTTCCACTATTTGTATAAAATTGGTGATCCTTGGCAAAATTATTTTGCACAAAGCATAGTGTAGGCTTCTGTCTTCAGGAGATAAGCCAGTCATAAGTAGTTTACCACTTCCATCTTTTAGGGTGGAGTAAGGAAATAGCATTCTAATGGCTAGTTCCTTGCTATAATTAGGGAAAGATCTTGCAGTAAGCTTTGGAGGTGTATTATCCATACCAAATTCATTAGCAAACAGTTCAGAATCCATAACCACATGTTTATGCATCATATAACAAGATAATTTTTCATTAGCATCAACAAGTTTGGAATAAAACATTTTTACTAACCTAGGATAGGCAGGTCCTTTGAAGGTCAAAAATTTTTCTAGCCTGTATTTTGCTAATAGTTCAAGCAAATAGGTAGTTTTCAATAACTAATCATTAAAACACCTTAAAAGTTCAACTTTCCTATTTTCAAGAGAGAGATAGGCTGCATCTCATTAGATGATTTGAAGAATGATTCTTCATTTGTTAATTGAGTTGCCTTTATTGGTGATTTGTCTTTCTTTTTGACCGTGAGCTTGATCCTTTTTGCCATTTATGTTGAAATTTTTGAAAAATTTAAGGTTTTGGGTGTTTGATTTGGGGCTTGTCAATTTTGGTTGATTTTATGAAATTAATCAATCAAAAAGGTTTAAAATTGTGTTTCTAATGTTTATGTAGAAGAAAATTGGGTAAACAAGTGTTAGGGATGAGATTTGAGGGATTTTTTGAGAGAAAAGACGAGAGAGTTTCAACTTAAAGGCTGAGAGAGGTACTATGAAATGAGTTCAACATCAATTCAAGAATATATAGCATTATGCCTTGAATTAATTTGTGCATCAATTCAGAGAGCAAAAATTTAATAATGAATTAATTTAGGTTTAAATTTACTCATTAAAATTCATAGGGGAATCAATTACTAAATCGATTCATATATGAGTGGATTTTCAATGAATTAATTCATCCAATTGTTTTTAGAAAATTTTAGAAATTTAAGTCTTCCTAAAACTTTGTAAAATGTAATGAATTGATTCTTAGTGTGCATTGTTCAAGAAGTGAATTGATTATGAAATCAATCCAAAAACTCATGAAAAACTTGGACAAATGTAAATTGATTATTGAAACAATTTAGGAAATCCTAAGTTCAATTTTTCTAAGTTTTTGTTTTCCTAGTTATTCAAACACCCAGTTAGCATCTCAAATCACTTGAAATATCAAATTCTCTCTATGTACCTACAAAACAAACTCAACGACATCTCTAATGCTTAAGATAGTAATTGCAATATACAAATCAAGTATGAAAATAAGAAAAAAAAATTTACAAAAAAAAATTTAGGGGGTTAACAAACTTTGTCTTGTGGTGAGGATAACTTTTGTCTTTCATCATAAGTTACTTTCTTTTCTCTCACATAGACCTACAAAATTAAAATTAAGTTTGCTTGGCTAGTACCCAGTATGTTTTGGGTCCAAACTTATAGGTAGACTCCATAGAAATTTTCTTATATAATGTCCTTGATGATTATAGTAATAGCAGCCTAAGCTAACTTTCTTTTGAAAACTTTTCTGATTTTCCAGCTTGCCATTTAGTTTCACATTGCTTTTAGCAAATCCTTGTAGAGCCTTATTCAATTTCTCTATTTCTAGCTTATAGGACTCACAATGTTCACATGCTTTGGTTTCACTCACTAATTTTTTAGCTAAAATATTCAAGTCATCATTTTCTTTTTCAATTTGCTCAATCTTTTTAATCAAATTCTCATTCTAGCTCTTTAATTTCTTTATCTCCTTATTGGCATTGGTTAATGCTTTATAAATCTCTTCATACAAGTCGTCAAAATCATCATCACTTATATCATTTATTTGATTGCTAGAATCACTATTAGTATCACTAACATAGGAACCACAAAAAAATGAAGGATACTATAAAACCTGTGTACTTTCATTATGCTTTGCCATAAGAGAATGCTACTCTTTCATTTTGCAATTAGCTTAAGTACTACCACTGTAGGTGATCTCCAGAGTGTCTAAAATCTCTTTGTGTACTATACTTAGAAATTCTTTGAAATTTGTTAGAAGACAATGAGTTGATATCAATCCATTTTGCCTTGGAGGCAAAGAGGTGTTTCCTTCTTTCCTCATCAATCCATAACATTCTAGACTTATGTTGTAAACTTCCATTAACAAATGTTTTAGGAGATTCATAACCTATCTCTACAATTTCTAACATGTTCATATCTAAAGTCTCAATAAAAATTATGTTTTTATACTTCCAAAAGGCAAAATTTTCAACATCAAAAGCAAGTGGACTATTCAGAGATGTATAGTCTGAGAATATAGTCAAATTAGAATCCATCTTCTTGTCAAAGACAAGGAGTATCAAGAGCCAAAGCTTTGATACCAATTGAGGGTCCCAAATAAAGATATATTGCGGATCTTGGATCTTGCCCTTATTCCTTTAGGGGGAATTTATATACTTCTTTAATTATTGTAAACTCTTTAAATTTGACAAGATTGTAAAGATTTGTTTTGTATCTAGAAAAATTGTGGAGAATTAGTTAGTGAATGTGTAAAATATAGAATTAACAATTGTGTAACAAGAATGTAAATGTAGAAGTAGAAAAATAGAGGTTCAATGTATAGAGTTTTTAAAGTAGTTCAACTTGAATTGAAACCACAATTCTAGTCTACTCCACTGGATAATCTTTAACTAGATTACCTCTTATATTATCAAAACATTAGGATTAAAAAAACAAGCTCCTGAAATGCCAGTTTTAATACAAGAATTATAACGGGGATCTTGCTAACCTAGAAGATTTTCACCTGACTCTTCCAAACCTAAAACCACAAAAATTTCTATTGGCTCTTGCTAACCTATACAAGATTTCTTTCAACCTAGAAACCTAAAAAGAACATACAAGATAGGAAAAGATTAAGGTAAAGCACGAAATATAATATCAAAATAGTTTAAGAGAAAATTCTCAAATAGTTAATTTCAATTCTACAAAAATTTGTATGAAATCCTCTTGATTCAAAGATGCAATTGGGTAGAATCACATTTGAATAAGCTTTGAGATTTTCACACTTTAGGAAGATAGAAAGATATGAAAAACTTACGAAGACTAAGGTGGTTAAGGACTTTATAACTGCTGCAACTAGTTGTAACAGAATAACTAACTTTTAGTTTGTGAATCGATTCTTGAATTAATTCAGAGTAAAATCCCAACCTTCAATTTAAAAATTTGTTTGAAGCTTTTCTTGATGAATCGATTTGTATAGATTTTTCAACATGAATCGATTAGTGAATCAATTCAAAAGATATAAAATCATTTTTATAAAATTTGTACTTATGAAAAAATTTTGTTTGAAAAATATTTGATTTTTTGCTTTCTTCAAGTGGTTTGTTCATATCTCATTATATCAAATAAAAAAATATTTTCTTGAATCAAATTTCTTTTGAATTCACTTACAAAAGTTCCTATAAAAATAAAATAATTGCTAAACCTAATTTTGATCTTTTGAATCACATATATACTTTGAACCTATAAAATAAATTAAAGTAAATAGTGAAATATATTATCATAGTAATGTAAATGATTTAGATTAAAATTATTTTTCAACATCAAAACTAAAAAAACTATGTAGTTAGGGTAACCTAGGCTAACAATGTGCAAAAATGTAAAGTTTGTAATACAAGTCAGTATAGACCTTGTAGGAAAGATTTGACTGGATGTTTCCAATGTAGTCAACCTGGACATAAGGTGAAGGAATGTCCTATAAATGTCGGTGCCTTAGGGTACAGTACATGTTATAAAGTGAGACCTCAAAATCAATCATAGCACCATCTGTGACCTCAGTAAGAGCACCCACAGTGTCTAGACAAAATGATGGGTGAGCTAATCAGGGAAGAAATCCCAATGAAGCCATAACATGAGTTTATAACTTTACTAGACAAGAAATCGAAATATCTAATACAATAGTCTTAGGTATTTTAAAAGTGTGTGATTTACAAGCTCAAGTATTATTTGACCCTAGTGTCACTTATTCTTTTATTGAAAAGAAATTTGCCATTTTATTAAATGAAATTGGTGAACTAATGGAGACACCATTGGTAGTAATGACTCCCATTAGTAGGATGCTTCTAGCTTATCGTTTGGTTAGAAAGTGTACCATGGTAATGGTAAGCAAGTAACTGGGAATCTAGTTATGTTAAATATAGTTGACTATGATGTGATTTTGGGAATGGATTGGCTTTCTTAGCACCATGTGTGCATGAATTGCTTTGATAATAAAGTTAGGTTTCATGTAGATGAACCTTCCATTGTAGTTTTTAAGGAAAAATGGTAGCTAAAATAGCTGGGTTAATTTCTTAGTTGGATTTCCAAAATTGCCAAAGGGTTATGATTTGATTTGGGTCATTATTGATCACTTAACTAAATTGACTCATTTCTTACCTATTAAGATGACTTATTCGATTTCCCAATCTGCTCAAATATACCTCGATTGAATAATACTATTATATAGTGTGCCATTGACAATTATTTTAGATCGTGATACCCAGTTTACTTATCACTTCTGGCAATCATTTTACCATGCATTAGGTATTTAACTATGGTTTAGTACTATTTTCCATCCATAAGCTGATGGTTAATCAAAGCAAACAATCCAAATCCTAGAAAATATGCTTCGAGAATATGTAATGGAATTCAAAGGAAATTAGGAAAGGTACTTGTCACTTATTGAAATCGTTTACAACAATAGTTACCAATCAAGTATTTAAATGGCACCATTTGAGGCATTATATTGGAGGAGATGTAGATCTCTAGTAGGTTGGATTGAGTCCTGGGAGGCAAAGTTATTAGGGCTGGATGTTGTGGCAAATGTAGTTGAAAAGATACAATTAATCTATGATTAGATGAAAGTAGCTCAAGACAGATAGAAGTCATGCATGAAAAATAGAAGAATAAACCTTGAATTCAAGATTGATGACCAGGTGTTTCTTAAAGTATCCCTTATGAAAGGAATTATGCAATTTGGCAAAAAGGGAAAATTAGCATCGTGGTGTGTGGGACCATTTAGAATTATTAAACATATGGGAGCAGTCACATTTCAATTGGAGTTGCCAAATAAGATATAAGGAATTCACCCAGTGTTTCATGTTTCTATGTTGAAAAAGTATGCTCTAGATGGTTTTCATATTGTTAGGGAAGAACCAATTTAGTTGGATACCAAGCTGACAAATGTGGAACAACCAATAGTTATCCTTGATTGACAAATTCAAAAATTAAGGTCAAAAGAAGTTCCTATGATCAAAGTATTATAGGGACATGATGAATGAGAAGCCATATGGGAATTGGAAATTGACATTCAAAGGTGATATCCATAATTATTTGGTAAGGGACAAATATAAGAATCATTAGTTATTCTAGTTCACTTATCAACGTTACTTCAAATTCAAGGATGAATTCTTTTTAAGGGAGGAGAATGGAAATACCTCAAATTTTCTGAAATCAATTTTGGTAATAAAATAAGAAAAAATATAAATTTTGAAGAATTCAAAATTATAGATATAAAGTGGCAAGAGACCTAGATATAGTAGAAATAGACTATATAAAATTTTGAAAATATTTAAGAGATTGAGTTGTTGATATAAAGGTTCAAAGGATAAAATTCATATTTTTGGGAATTAATTTCCACACAATTTTGAAAATATTGAAACTAGGGTTATGGATATTGGATGAATGCAAAATTAGAGCCATTGTGAAGGTATTTAATTTAACTAATTTATATTAAAATTTTATGATCATTGGTGATTAGCAAGTATGTTAAATTTGAGTTCAAATTGAAAGAAATAGGAAAATTACTAAAAAGGGAAAATAGTCAATTTGTAATTATTGGGAATTTGACCTTATTTTCCCATTTTGTCTTTCATTAAGCTGGCCTCCCTTCTTCTTTTTCTTAGCTTCAAACCATTGATTCGTGCAAATCATCTTCTTCCTTAAGCTTTCATCTTCTCTCTCTATAAGTAAGCTTACTAACTCTTCTTATTACTTTCTTTATTTTTTACCATTGAATCTTGTCTTTTTCCTCTTCATTTTGGTACCAAAATCATGCTAATTCATTGAGTGAAACTCTAGATATGAATTTTTGAAAATTTCTACTACTATTCAGATCACTATTCAACCCATGAATCAACTTGATTTTTCTAGCGTTTAGAGCTTGAATCTATTAGATATAGCTAGTTTCTATTAGATTGAATCATAATCTAAATATATAAGCCTAGTTAAAGAGAGAAATCTTTGGAAAAGTTTCAAAACTAATAGACTCTTCTTTTGTGTTCTTGAAGAGTATAGGTAGATTTGGTGTGATTAGCTGCACCTTTGTGTTTCTAGTTAGCAAAGTGAATATTTCTTACCATTCTTGTGAATTAATATATGCTTTTTGCTTCTGATATGCTAAATAAATGATGATAGTTGATGAAAATGACATTTTGTGATTATGAGACATAATTTATGATTGAATGGATTGATTAATAATTGATTAGTTGGTGAATGAATTAGATGGGTTTTGTGTATGTTTTAGCTATTAAAATAGGTTATAATAAGACCCTATAGTATATGATGAATTGGAAACTATCTTCCTCTATTTTTCTACTTTTGTTTGCAATATCTACTCGTACAATTCAAATTGCAACTTTTTAAACTAAACCCCATGATCAAGCACACAAAAACCCAGAAGTTTTATCCTTACGATTCAAATTAGGATTTGAACTAGACCTAGGGCAATTGAAATTGACCTTCCTTACTCTATTTTTCAATTCTACTCCTGATTCTGATCACTTTTGAAATTGGAATTCCTAAATGTTTACAAATTTTGGCAAGCAAACTCGCATATTTAACTAAATTCCTTCTAGTCAAATCAAGTGTTCCTTATTTGAATTTATTGATTCTTGTTAGCCTACGCTACACTGATGTTATTAATTTGGAATGCTGAAAAAGCAATTTTGAACTTACTATATATTTTAGTAAGTTAAACTCATTTTTCAGGAATTTTGATTCAGGAACAATGAAGAAGTTCAAGATCAAGTATTTTATGTTCCAATAGGACTTTATG
>JANHAO010006557.1:0-21194 GCA_026873985.1 Saraca asoca
TCTTAGCCAATCAGTGGCGAAGCAGTGGCAATGCAGTGGCAGTTAGCGACCGAATTTATTCGGTCGCTATTTTCGGTCGCCAACCAACTCTTTTCTTGTAGTGATTGTATATTTTGGTTTGATGGTTGTTTTTGCCAAAATAAAATAGCAATAGGCTTCTATAAAAATATAGGTAGCTAACAATAGGTTTCTATAATAGTATCAATGTGTGTTTTTTTTTTAAGGGAAACAACGTAGGTTGTTTATTAAAAACCAACATCTCTATATCAAATAATGATGTCAATTTTTATAAATAACCAATGTCTTTAGTCTATCTCAATGAAATACGTCGATTTTTTAACACATTCAATGTCTTCGGTGGTTGAGAAAAAAAATCATATAAAAATCAACATTTTAGTTGAAAAAAATCGTTGATTATTTGTAAAAAATTGATATATAAAATTTTTTTTTCATATAGAAAGATGTCATCTATATTGGGAACTGACATTATTTCTTATTTACTCATTGGTTTTGGACATTTTTTATTTATTGCGTCGTTTAGATAGACATTGGTATCAATATTGACATGGAATGTATGAAATAACGAACATAAATCTGTGTTTTTGTAGTAGTGGCACTAGACAAACTTTAGTTTATTATAGTTTTTAATTGACTATCTACCATTAACCAGTCATCAATTTTTCACAAAATATTAATATGAGGTATCCAATTAAAAATTACAGTAAATTATAAGTATTCAATTAAAAACTTTTTTAAATATATATACTTATTAAGAAAAAAATGTGAAACTCTGACAACCTACAATGTAATTTTAACTTTTTCAGCATGTTAATTTGGAAGATAACAAACATGGGGAAATTAGATGATACCTTAAAGGCTTAAACAAGAAGAAATTAGCCCTACGTGGGACAAGAAATGCAATATGAGTACAAAAAATGTTGACTCAAACATATATTTCTTCGGCTTGATTAATTCACCGCAAATGAATTCATATACGAAACTGAGGTTTTCTTGCACAATTATAATAGAAGGAAAAACTTTCATTCTTTTTCATCCAGTCGAATTCATGGAACATATAATATAATATATTATATTATTTGATCGGAATTAACTAACACGAAATTGAGACTTTTTCGCACAATTATGATGTAAAGAAAGCTTTCATTCTTTTTCATCTAGTCATGTTCATGAATAGTCACGCGCATATTATATTATGTTATTATATGGTAGGAATCAATTATATAACACAAAACTGATATATATATATATGATAGGAATTAATTAACACAAAATTGAGACTTTTTTGCACGATTATAATATAAAGAAAACTTTCACTCTTTCTCATCCAGTCAAATTCATGAATAGTCGCACACATATTATATTATATTATATTATACTGTAAAAATCAATTTTAAAATATGATAAATGATATTTTAAATCTATATACTCATTTCTTAATCGTTTACATATATTATGTTCTAGTCTTTCCAAATTCAATAGATCAGCATTTTAAACATGTACAAATTTTTTTTAATGTTATCAAAAGAAATGGTTTAGTTGTTCCTCAAAAGAAAATGAAGTTATTTCAAACAAAAGTTAAATTTTTAAGGCATAATATCTATCAAAGGATTATA
Source organism: Saraca asoca (assembly GCA_026873985.1). NCBI lineage: Eukaryota > Viridiplantae > Streptophyta > Magnoliopsida > Fabales > Fabaceae > Saraca > Saraca asoca. Next base: position 1,635 of record JANHAO010006557.1, read on the forward strand.
ACTCCAATAAGCATAGCAATAGAATTTCATGACAAATTTCCATATGAAATCAAAGAAAAATGCAACTTCAAACATTTTTAGGATACCTTAATTATGTTGCAAATTTTATTCCAAATATTATCCATATTAGTAAATCACTTTTTAGAAAACTCAAAAAGATTCGCCAACATGGAATCAAGAGATAACTAAAGCAGTTAGAAGAATCAAGTCTATAGTCTATTAACTCCCATGTTTAGGGATACCCAATCATCAAGTCTTTATGATTGTAGAAACATATGCTTCTGAGATAGGGTACAGAAAATAATAGGAGTCAAAAGAACAAGTAGTTAGATATTACTCAAGATGTTGGATTAAATCTCAAAAGAAATATTTTACTATCATAAAGGACTATAGTATTATGCATAATTGAGTTTCAAGATGATTTAATCAATAAAAGGTCTTTATTAAGAATTGATTGTAAAGCTGTAAAGATGTTTTCTGAAAAGATGTTCAAAATTTGATTTCAAAACAAATATTTCAAAAATATGAATATTGTGAATTGCTATAAATCACTTGAGTTGACAAGGGTAAGGAATCTTTCAAATTTGATTAATAGTATGAATATTGTGAAACTATTGAAGGTCTAGGGCTATAGTAGGTATACTATATTTGAGTTGACAAGGGCATAATGCATGTTGAAGAGGAATTACTATGCAAATGGGATCAATTTTTTGACATGGAACCATGTCCTTTTTTAGTACATAGTCACTTTCCTAAGAGATCACATTCTAGGAGGTGGTTTATCAACTATTGAGCACAAAATTTAAAAAAAAAATGTTAAAAATCTTAGGCTGACTTCTAAGCCTTTTGATAAATTACTTCTTTAAATTCTTGAGGGAAAAATTTTAGGAAAATTTAATAAGACAAAGGAGAAATAATTTTTAAATGATTTGAAAGAAGTTCCTAACTCGTTGCTTCTTTCAAATTTTGAGAGTCAATTAGTTTTTTTTTTCTTTGAAATTTTGAAAGGCTTGATTGAATATTATCAAAATGATTCATATAGGATTTCCAAGGAGTTTGAGAGGGTGAAGAACCCTCTTGATTCATGATGATCCCTATAAGAATTCTCTGGTAAGAAAATCTAGAAGGGGACTTTGATTTCATTTAATAAATTCAATATCAAAATCAAAGCGATCTAAAATTGTTTACCATCTTGTAAATATTTGTTTTGAAATCAAAATTTGAATATCCTTTTATGAAACATCTTTTGAAGCTTTACAATCAATTCTTAATTAAAAAAAAACCTTTTATTGATTAAATCATCTTAAAACTTAGTGATGCATAATACTATAGATAATACTTCATTTTTTATAGTAGAATATTTCTTTTGAGATTCGATCCAACATCCTGAGTAATATCTAATTACTTGTTCTTTTGACTCTTTTAACTCATGTTGTTTGAGAATTCTTCCATACCCTATCTCAGAAGCATCTGTTTGTATAATCATAAAGGCTTGAGGGTTGGGTATTCTAAAGATGGGAGTTGACAAACTATAGACCTGATTCTTCTAACTGCTTTAGCCATCTCTTAATTCCATGTTGGTGGATCTTTTTTAAGTCTTCTAAAAAGTGGTTTACTAATATGGATAATATTTGGAATAAATTCATCTATGTAATTAAGGCACTCTAAAAATGTTTGAAGTTGAGTTTTATCTTTGATTTCATCTAGAAATTTGTTATGAAATTCTATTGCCCTGCTTATTGGAGTTATAGTCCCTTGATATATATCATACCCTAAAAGCTAACTCTTGTTTGACTCATGCTGTTTGTGAATTCCTCCATACCCTATCTCAGAATCATTTATTTATACAATCATAAAGGTTTAAAGGTTAGGTATTCTAAACATGGTAGTTGACAAACTATAGACTTGATTCTTCTAATTGCTTCAGCCATCTCTTGATTCCATGTTGGTGGATCTTCTTTGAGTCTTCTAAAAAGTGGTTTACTAATATGGCTAATATTTGGAATAAAATCGGCCACATAATTAGGGCATCCTAAAAATGTTTGAAGTTGAGTTTTATCTCTGATTTTATCTGAAATTTGTTATGAAATTCTATTGCTCTACTTATTGGAGTTATATTCCCTTGATATATATCATATCCTAAAAAGCTAACTCTTGTTTGAAATAATTTCATTTTCTTTTGAGAGATAACAAATCATTTCTTTTTATAACCTTAAAAATTATTTGTAAATATTTAAAATGTTGATCAATTGAATTAGAAAAGACTAGAACATCATCTATGTAAATGATTAAGAAATCAGTATATGGATTTAAAATATCATTCATCATATTTTGAAATTCTAAGGGAGCATTTTTGAGTCCAAAGGGTTTCACATTTCACTTGTAATAACTAAAGGGTGTAGTGAACATAGTTTTATATCTATCTTCTTTTCTAATTTAAATTTGTCAAAATCCTAATTTTATATCTAATTTTAAAAATATTGTTTCTTGATAGTGTCCTCCTAGTAATCTTTTTTATTTGGAATTGGATATCTTATCTATTGAAGAACTTTATTGAGTGGTTTATAATTAATTACTAATTTTGGTGCACCTCTTTCTATTTTTACTTGATTTTGAATGTAAAAGGTAAAACAACTCTAAAGAGATTTACTAGGCTTTATACTTTTTTTATCTAATAAATCTTGAATTTCTTTTTTCAATAATTTAATAGTTCTTCTTTCATTTGAATTGGTCTTGTTTTGATAGAAATATTTCTTTCATTGAAATCTTTTTCATATGAGAAAGAGATCATATGTCACTTCCTATCAAAAAGGCATTTGGGTGTTCAACACATACTTCTCTTTCAAATACTCTTTTGATTTCTTCTATTTTTTTATTGATTTTGAAGACTTTTTAATTTTTGTTCTACTCTCATGTAATAAATCTCGTTTTGAATATCATAAATAAATTTTTCTTTTCTGTTTAACATATTGATAAAAAAAATATCTTGCTTTCCTGAATAATATTAATATCTTTAGCCATAGGTGGTAGGAAAAAATCAAAACATATATTTTTATATTTTAAAGGATGAATTCCCTGTGTGGTGAATGTAAAGGGATATATTTGTGTAAGGAAACAAATTTCTAAAGTTATTGATTCATTCATATTTTTTATTAAAATAAAAGTGTTTTTGAAGTAAATTCCTTATTAACAAACTCATGTATTTTTTAATTTATAATTAATTTGTATTTAAGTTTTACTTGCATTTCTTAATGATTTTTTAGGTTTTGTTTGTAGTATTTTACATATATTAAGTTTTCTTGAATATAATTTATATATGCTCCTAAGTCAACTAAAGCATAAAATTCTTTGTGAAAATCATTATCAATTATTAAATTAACTTATCAAATTCATTTATGAAATTGTATTCTTTTAGTAGCATTTAAATATTGATTTTCTTTTAAACATTGATTTTCTTCTTTTTCTTCCTTTTCCTTTAAACTTTCTTAAATATTTTGAAAAGAAGTTGATTTTTTTCATAATCTTGATTTTCTTCATACATTACATCTTTTTCCTTTTGTAGAATAGTTTGATAATTTTAAAACTTTTAAAATTTCTTATTCAAATTTTTTATTTTTCTCTATAATTTCTTTTATTTCCTTTTTAATATTATAAATTTTCATTTGCAAATCTTGAATTGTGATTTTATTGTCAGGTGATTTAAATCTATTAAATATTTCTTATAAATTATAAGGTTCAACTTTCTCTTGAGTTTCCTTTTAAGCAATTATCTCACTCAATTTTAGTAAATAATTCTTTTAAATTTCTGTATCTTGAATTTTTTCTATCATTTCTAATAAAAGTTGTAATTCTTTTAAAAGTATATTAATTGTTTTTGAATTTTTTGATTTAATTATATGTTCTTTTATTGAATTTTTAGTGAATTTTATTTTATTTAAAAGAAAAAAAATATGAATTTTAGATTTTTCTCCTTTTTATTTATTTCTTGTTTATTATTGATAAGATTGTCATTTGTTAAAATTTTCTATTGAAAATTATCTAAAGATGAGCTCTCAAATTTTTGATGAGGATATTCTATAAGTTTCTTTTTTTGACTTTAATCTTTCAAAGATATTTTGTTAGGATTTTTTTAAAGGGAATAATGCTATCTGTTTAGTTGTTGATTTTTATATGTTGTCTTTTATGAAGTTAGGAGTTTTGAAGAAAAATGCTGAAAACTTTCTTTTTGATTTGGCATGCTACTAATTGGTATGAAATTTTGTTTTAAACATAGGGAGGCCTTATTATGATGGATATGGGTATCTATGTCTAGGTTTATTGTTTTCTCATATTATGGTGGGAATTAATTATATACCACAAAACTTAGATAGATAGATAGATAGATAGGTATATAGGAATTAATTAACAGGAAACTGAGACATTTTTTACGAGTATTATATAAAGAAAACTTTCAATCCTTTTTATCCTGTCAGCTTCATGAATAGTCACACAAATATTATATTATATATAGGAATTAGTTAACGCGAAACTGAGACTTTTTTGCACAATTGTGATATAGAGAAAACTTTCACTCTTTTTCATCCAGTCAGATTCATGAATAGTCACACATATATTATATTGTATTATATTATATAGATAGATAGGTATAAGGTAGAAATCAATTATATAACACGAAACTGACATTTTCTTGCATAATTATAATATAAGAAAAACTTTCATTCTTTTTTCATCCATTCGGATTCACGTAACATATATTATATTAGATTATATATTCGATAGGAATTAATTAACACGAAACTGAGACTTTTTTGCACAATTATAATATAAAGAAAACTTTCACGCTTTTTCTTCCAGTCAGGTTCAGGAATACTCACACACATATTATATTATATGTATGGTAGAAATCAATTATATAACACGAAACTGAGATTTTCTTGCACAATTATCTCTAAGGAAAACTTTCACTCTTTTTCACCCTATCAGATTCATGAATCGGTTACACACATATTATATTATATTATATTATATTATAGGAATCACTGATGTTAACAAAAGAGTATTTTTATACTATTATTAATTTTGTATAAAATAATTTTTTTGAATTGAATTTATTTATTGTATAGAATAATCAAAAGAGGGAAAAAAATGAAAGTATCTAAATCTATGGGAAAATGCATGGTTACTTCTCTTCGGACAATTTTTTTTTTAATTTTTTAACTTCAACTTTCCTGTGGAAAAAAACAAAGAAAATTTCAATGGCTTTGGAGATGGCCGAAAACCTAGTTACATTAAATTTTAATTTGATTTGATGTAACTGCATTAATGTATTTTATAAGAATGCAAATCTAGAAATGAGTATTATACGTATTTTTTATCAAGTAAAATATCATTAAAACATTTCAAGTGTTTCACTCAACTATTATGGACTGATATTTTAAATGCCTTGCGGTCTTTGGATATCATATTACCTTTAGTAATACTAATACCTTCAAGCGTCACGTCATGGTAGGAAAAGCTTGATCATTTAACTAGGATGTTGGGTAATATTAAACTCAACTCTTTCTAGCACAACTATAAAATTATTAATTTTTGACAAATATAATTTGACTTTCTAATTAATATTTAAATTAAATACATTTTAACATCTTAAATATAATATTCTATTTCAATCCTTCTACTATATAAATTGAATTAAATGAATCAACATAAGTCATTTCCCTCAAATTGAAATCTAAAAGTCCTACTTAATAAACAAAGTATCATCAAAACTCTGAATTAACAATCACCAAAAATGAAATTAATGAATTACGTGATACTGACATCTAAATTAGGGGTGGTTTCATATTTTTGGATGAGTCACATGATTAAGGTATTTTCGAGCAGGTTCCACTACTTTCTCAGTGATTACCAGCTCAAAGGCTCCTTGAAATTCTATATGCTAAGTAGAATTTTTTGTCCTTAATATAATAAAAATTACCTATTTAGACTAAATTTTGGTTTAATTCATATATTAGAGTAATTAAAATAAAATATTACATTTGAATAATTCCAAATACAAGCAACTTATATATTGGTTAGATCAAAATTATAATTAAACCTAGATTTTTCTTCTAGCTCATAAAATATACACTTTTAGATGTCATTTGATTTACACAAAAAGTAAGTTCTTATAAAAAATTAAACTTTCTATAAAATAAATTCTTATGTAAATTTCTTGAGAAGTGTTGAAAGTTATTTAATTGGCAATAAGATAGTAAGATTTTATGTGTTGTTGAATAACTATAAACTTCCTTAGAAATATTTTCAAAATAATTAAAATGTTATTCAGAAAGGCTATGCTCTTCTGCCAAAGCATTAGATAAGTTTTTAAAAGGCACTCTTGTCATTATTTAAATTTTATAAACATAATTTTATATTTTTTTAATAAAAAGTACAAAAAGTAGAAATGGAGGATTGAGTAAACAACTTCTCATACTTTATAAAAAATGAAATTTTTTAAATTAATAATCAACCCAATAATTTAAGTACTTTTTACTTCCCTGTAAAATTTTCTACTAATAAAATGAATCCATATTATATTTAACATCCAAACGGAAAACCGGAGCGACAGTTGGTAATCGGCATGTTACCCATTTATTTTTGCAACAAAAAGAAAATGAAAATTACTGTTCCTATATATACACAGTGTGAAATATAAAACCTTTCATGCCTATTTTACACCCTAACTTCTCAACAGATACTTCTTTAATTGGTTTTGAATTTGTTAGCTTAATTAGAAAAAGATGATCATAACCGGTGGTGGAGTTTAGTAGGGAGAGAGTGACTATAACCTCTCAAAAATTTTATAATTATATATTAATATTATGTAATTATGTGAAATTATTTTGTATAAATTATTTGATCCAAAATTTTAAATAAGTCACTTGATATTCTAAAATCTTAGATCAAATCTGCTACTGAAATTAACTTAAAAGGTGTAAATTAATTCAGAGCTGGAAATAAATTTCAACACGGTTTATTCTTTCTACACTGGAACACGTATTTCCGTGCTTAACTTACGGGCCGAGAGTTTCCGCGGGGTTATATTTTTCCCTCACAAGATGCCTTTTGTAACTAAGATACATCACATTTAATGCTGGTGCCAATTTTGATGCATTCTCGTGTAAAAGCTTTACATTGTTACTCGTTCTTATATTGAACTCTTTTAGTGATAGTAAAAAAATTTAATTATTGATACAGTCAAAAGTAATTGATTAACTAAAAAAGGATCGAATCATCCACAACAGACCATCTCAATCCATTTGGACCCAAAAACAAGTGGCATCTGAAGTGGTCGATTGGTCCATGTGTAATTGACCCAACTTTAAAGTATTAGTATTTACATCATTATTTTATATAAATCAATGTATATACAATTTATAAAGATCTTCATTCTTCATTCTTATTTTTATTTTTTTATCTTTTTTTGCAAGATTACTGACTTGACCATAGAAGTGTTTTCTGCGATCCCAGTTTTGGTCATTTGTTTCTAATTTTGCAAATGGACTAACTGGCCTTAAAGCTAGAAGACAATCAACTATCTAGCTAATAAGGACGGCTCGACATCTACCTAAAGCTAAGGGATTTGCCCATAAAAACAAAGCAAGTACCATCTCTTACTCTCATGTACACACTAATCTATGGTTCTCTTGAATGTTCATTAACTTAAACATCAAATCGTGCTCAATGAATCCATCTCCGCTTTGCACAGCTTGTTCTATTCATTGTATGATCTCTTGGCTATGACTGGTAGACCTAAAGTATTAGTATTTACATCATTTTTTTTGTATAAATTAAGGTATGTCCCGTTTACAAAGATCTTTATTCTTCATTCTTATTTTCATTTTTTTACCTTTTCTTACAAGATTACTGACTTGACCATTGAAGTTTTCTTTGCAATCCCAATTTTGGTCACTTATTTTCTAATTTCGCATATAGACTAATCGGCCTTAAAGCTAGAAGACGATCAACTTTCTAGCTGACAAGGAAGGCTTAACATCCACCTAAAACTAAGGGGTTTGCGCATAAAAACAAAGCAAGTACCATCCTTCACTCTCATTTACACACTAATCTTTGGTTCTTTAATGTTTATTAACTTAAACATCAAATTGTGCTCAGTGAATCCATATCCGCTTTGCATAGCTTACTCTATTCATTGTATGATCTCTTGGCTATGACTGGTAGGCCTAAATGAGAGGAGCTCTCACAAAAAAAAAAAAAAAAGGTGTAAAAGTTGTAAAAGATTCAAGATGATGAACTATGTGTCCAATCAATAAAAGAAAGGACAACAAATTACAAGAAACAGTGCAAAATTAAAAAGATTGAGCCATAAGCTCAAAATAAAGCCTAAGCAATCCCCTCGGTATTAAGTCAAACTCGAGTAATCCTTCAACATTAAAAGTCGAAGTAGTCCCTTGACACTCAAAACTCTAGTTGTTCCTCACCACCATAAAATTTGAGCATTTCCCTTGATATTAAGTCAAACCCAAGTAGTCTCTTAGTATTAAAACCTCGAGTTGTCTTTTGACACTCAAAGCCTGAGTAGTTCTTCTCAACAACACAAAATTCGAGCAGTTTCCTTGGTGCCATATCAAACTTTAGTAGTTTTCTCAGTACTAAAAATGCCCAAGCAACTCCTTTTGTATCCAATTTAGGTCAAGCGATCTCATTGATATTAAATCTAGCCCAAGCGGCTTCTTCAATATCAAGTTTAGGTCAAGCGATCTCATCAACACTAAAAATCCAAATGGTTCCTTTAGTATTAAGTTCAAGTTGAGCGACCTCATCAACATTAAATTTTGCCCGAGCAGTTCCTTCAATGTCAAATTTAGGTTGAGTGGCCTCCTCAACATTAAGACAAGAGCGAACGACTCCTCAATACTATACTAAGCCTCAAACAAATCTTCTAAAATTTAAATTTTTAGTTATAGGCATATAATTGAATCACTATGAGCCATAAATATAGGATGGTCAATACTCAAATTATCAAGAACTCTCATAATTTCAATTACACAACTAGAATCAAAATTGACAATCTTCTAGCAAACACTAGACAAATCTCACTTAGGAGAAAGGGCAAATGATACAACCAAAAATAGTCAATTAACTAAGAAAAGGCCAAACAGTCCAGAACAAACCAACCTAATCCGATTGGGCCCAAAATCAAGTGACATGCAAAGTGGTTGATCGGCCCATAAATGATCAATTCAATCCCAAAGTATCAATCTATACACTACTTAGCTCTATAAAACAAGGTATGCATCATTTACAAGGGTCTTCACTCTTCATTCTCATTCTCATTTTTGACTTTTTCTTACAAAATTATTGACTTAAACATTAAAGTATTCTTTAAAATCCTAACTCGAATCACTTGTTTTCTCATTTTATAAATCTTGAAAATAAAGATTTGTTAGTTACTTTTACAATTTTTTATAATATCATATGTTTTTATTCATTAATATATAGTATAAAACATTTTGCATTGATAGAAAAACTCAAGTAACTAGTTAGGTAATTAAATAAGAACGTTGTTGACCTAAGTTTAAAATGCGGAGAAAAATTTATTTATATACCTTAGCATACGTCTATTATTTCCAAAAATATATGCTAATAACAGTTTGAGAAAAATATACTAACTTCTCCTATACTTTGCTAAAATAACGCAAATCTTCCCTCTAATTTTAAAATCTATACATTACCTTATTTAACAATGTTTTTTCTTGAATATTCCCTTAAGATACCGAATTCTATCAAAAAATTAGGTTTTAATATAAAGAAAAACCTAGTGACTAAAATATCCCAAATTCAACTTTCACCATAAACATTTTCTTACTTTTTTTCTCTCTCCAACAGCCAATTCCTTGGACGCTCTCAGTGTTCAAAATTACAACCTCAGAGAAACAGAGAAATGAGAATGGGATATGGAAACCCATATGCACAGGCAGCAAAATAAATAAGCTGAAGTTTTTTTTTTTTTTCAGTAAAACTAGGTACCGAAGAAAGTCATAATTCACTATCCTTGAAGTATTGATCTTAATATTCTGTAAAGCAAAAGAATTTAGAGAGAATATTATGTGTTTTTTTTTTTTATGAAGTCATGGTTTAATAGCTAATATTAGGGGTAAATTTGATATTTACTGGTCAAATATACCATCTAACTGGAAGACCAGCAGCTTTCCGACAAAAATAAATTATTAAACTGGGCTTAAGTGCAACGAATTTAAAAGTTTAAGAGAAATCTATAAAGATTTTAAAATTAGAAAGGAGGTAGGTATAATTTCGATCACTTATACGAGAAGTCAACGTAATCAATGTATTTTTCTACAACAGTTTTGATAGGTTTATGGCTTTGTGCGGCTTTTTCACCGGAATGGTGTAAGAAGGGAAACTAATTACAGGAATGGTGTACTTTTCAAACATTTTACGTGGCTGGTGTGCTTTTGTGTTTTCTGTTATTTTTTATTTTTTTTTAAAATTTTTTTTGGAAGTCCAACATTTTTTAATTTTTTTTAAATAAAATGTTGGAAGACGTTGGTGCCACCAACGTCTCCAACTTTTTTTTAATTTTTTATAAAATATAAAATAAAAATAAATTAATTTTTTATAAAAAAATAAAAAGAAAGTTTTCAAAAAATTAAAAATAATAAAATAAAATAAGTTTAAATAAGTAGATAATATATCATAATAAATTATATATTAATTAAAATTTTAATAAAAAATAAAATTTTATTATGAATAAAAAATGTAAATATTAAATTTTAAAGAAATTAAATTTTTTATTTTTAAAAAATAAAAAATAAAAATAAAAAAAGATAAAAATGAATTTTCTAAAAAAATGGTTCCTAACTTTTTCCATTTTTTTATTTTTTTTCTATTTTTTATTTCTTATAACAAAGAAAAATAAAAATAAAAATAAAAGAAATTTCAAAAGAATTTAATAAATAAAAAAATAAAATTAATACAAAATAACTAGACTATATATCACAATTCATTATATTTTAAATAAAATTTTAATAAAAAATAAATTTTAGTTAAAAATAACTTTTTCAAATTTTAATGAAGAAATAAAAATTAATTTTATTTAATATTTAACTGATTTTCTTTTTCTTCTTATGCAAGAAACAACTTTTTTGAATTTTATATTTAATTTTTTTATTTTTAAATTATTTTATATATTTAAATTATAAGAAATTAAATAAAAATAAAAATTTTATTTTTTATAATAATTTTAATCAATATACAATTAATTATAACATATTATATAAATATTTTATATTATTTTTAAAATTTTATTTAATATTTAACTAATTTCTTTTTTCTTCTTAGGTAAGAAACAACTTTTTTAAATTTTATATTTAAATTTTTTCTTTTTAAATTATTTTATATATTTAAATTACAACATATTAAATAAATTTTAAAATTTATTTTTTATTAAAATTTTAATCAATATATAATTAATTATAATATATTATATAACATTAAAAATAATTAATATAAAATAATTATATAATATATTGTAATTAATTATAACATAATATTTTTTTATTTTGTTTAATATTTAACTAATTTTCTTTTTCTTCTTATGCAAAAAATAACTTTTTTAAATTTTATATTTCAATTTTTTTATTTTTAAATTATTTTATATATGTAAATTATAACATATTAGATAAAATTTAAAATTATATTTTTTATTAAAATTTTAATCAATATATAATTAATTATAACATATTATATAATTATTTCATATTAATTTTTTAAAATTTTATTTAACATTTAACTAATTTCCTTTTCCTTTGGCGAGAAATAACTTTTTTAAATTTTATATTTAAATTTTTTTATTTTTAAATTATTTTATATATTTAAATTACTACATATTAAATAAAATTTAAAATTTTATTTTTTATTAAAATTTTAATCAATATATAAATAATTATAATATATTATATAAAATTTTAAAAAATTAATATTAAATAATTATATAATATATTATAGTTAATTATAAAATATTCATTTTTTAAGATTTTATCTAATATTTAACTAATTTTTTTCTTCTTATACAATAAACAACTTTTTTATATTTTATATTTTAATTTTCTTTTTAAATTATTTTATATATTTAAATTACAACATATTAAATAAAATTTAAAATTTTAATTTTTATTAAAATTTTAAGCAATATAAAATTAATTATAACATATTATATAAAATTTTAATATTATATAAAATAATTTAAAAATAAAAAAATTTAAATATAAAATTTAAAAAAGTTATTTCTTGCCTAAGAAGAAAAAATAAATTAGTTAAATATTAAATAAAATGTAAAAAATATATATAAAATATTTATATAATATGTTGTAATTAATTATATATTGATTAAAATTTTTATAAAAAATAAAATTTTTATTTTTATTTAATATGTTGTAATTTAAATATATAAAATAATTTAAAAATAAAAAATTTAAATATAAAATTTAAAAAAGTTGTTTCTTGCAAAAAAAAAAGAAAATCAGTTAAATATGAAATCAAATTAATTTTTATTTTTTATTAAAATTTTAAAAAGTTATTTTTAACTAAAATTTTATTTTTCATTAAAATATTATTTAAAATATAATTAATTGTGATATATAGTGTAGTTATTTTGTTTTAATTTTATTTTTTTATTTATTAAATTCTTTGGAAATTTCTTTTATTTTTATTTTTATTTTTCTTTGTTATAAAAAATAAAAGATAGAAAAAAAATAAAAAATAGAAAAAGTTAGGAACCATTTTTTTAGAAAATTCATTTTTCTCTTTTTTATTTTCATTTATTTATTTTTTATTTTTTAAAAATGAAAATTTTAATTGCTTTAAAATTTAATATTTACATTTTTTATTCATAATAAAATTTTATTTTTTATTAAAATTTTAAGTAATATATAATTTATTATGATATATTGTCTACTTATTTAAACTTATTTTGTTTGATTATTTTTAATTTTTTAAAAAACTTTTCTTTTTTATTTTTTAAAATTTTTATTTTCTTTAAAAAAATTAATTTAATTTAATTTATTTTTATTTTTTATTTTATATTTTGTAAAAAATAAAAAAAAGAAAATAAAAGTTGGAGACGTTGGTGCCACCACGTAAAATGTTTGAAAAGTACACCATTTCTGTAATTAGTTTCCCTTCTTACACCATTCAGGTGAAAAAGCCGCTTCGTGCACGCAATGCAAGTTGTGTCAACAGTATTTATTGAATTGAAATTTCTATATTTTCCTGTTTGTAGAAATAACTTTCGTAGTCTTCGTTTTGAACTTCCCACGTCTTAATAACGCATCCATTGAATAATTCATGTGAATAGCATTCGTAGTGTTTCAAAATAGCAGGTAACCTCTTTGTATTAACCTCAAGAATACTATAAATTACACAGTTCTCATGCAACCATATGCACAACATCATAAGAAAAAAAAAAAATGAATTCCCTAAGCTCATATTCTCCTCTTGTTTTTGCTCTTTTGCTTTCTCTATCATTGGCAACATCTTTTGCAGTTCATACCCATGAAGACTTCCTTCAATGTCTCTCTCTTCATTCCCATAGTTCCACCTCCATCACTAAAGTTCTTTACACCCAATCCAACTCCTCTTACTCATCAATATTGAACTTCTCCATTCAAAATAGACGATTTGAATCTGAAACAACTCCGAAACCCCAAGTTATCATAACTCCCGTCGAAGTATCCCAAATCCAAGCAGCCATACTTTGTTCCCAACAACATGGCTTGCAGATTAGAACTCGTAGTGGTGGCCATGACTACGAGGGTCTCTCGTATGTTTCCGAAGTTCCATTCGTTGTGATTGATCTCATAAATCTTCGAGAAATCGAAGTAGACGAAAAAAATGAAACTGCATGGGTTCAATCTGGGGCAACTCTCGGTGAAGTTTACTACAAAATTGCGGAGAAAAGCGAAACTCTTGGATTTCCAGCTGGTGTTTGCCCCACTGTGGGTGTTGGTGGACACATTAGTGGTGGAGGCTATGGCTTTTTGATGCGAAAATATGGTCTTGCTGCTGATAATATAATTGATGCGCACATAATTGATGCAAAAGGTAGGGTTCTTGATAGAAAAGCAATGGGTGAAGATCTCTTTTGGGCTATTAGAGGAGGTGGAGCAGCAAGTTTTGGAGTTATTTTGTCATGGAAGATAAAATTGGTTCATGTTCCAAATACCGTAACTGTGTTCAGAGTTCCAAGGACATTGGAACAAAATGCTCTTGAGATTGTTGAAAGATGGCAATATGTGGCAAGCAAGCTTGATGAAGATCTATTCATCAGGTTCTTCTTGCAAGCGGTGAATTCGAGTGAAGGTGGTGGGAAGAAAACAGTTCAAGCTACATTCGAATCCTTGTTTCTTGGCAGTATAGAAAAGTTGCTTCCTTTAATGGAAAAGGAATTTCCTGAATTGGGTTTGGTAAGAGAAGACTGCAAGGAGATGAGATGGATTGATTCTGTTCTCTACATTGCCGGATTTTCGAATGGCGAACCACTTGAAGTTCTGTTGAATAGAACTCAATCTCTTGTGTTCTATTTTAAGGGGAAATCCGACTATGTGAGAAAGCCAATTCATGAAAAAGGTTTGGAAGGAATATGGCCAATGCTATATGAGGAAGAGGCACAAGATGCCATATTGATAATTAATCCTTATGGAGGAAGAATGGATGAAATTTCTGAGTACGAAATTCCATTTCCTTATAGGTCGGGAACCTTGTACAAAATTCAGTATGTAGTTTACTGGCAAGAAGAAGGGGATGAAGCTGCACAAAGGTACATCAATTGGATAAGAAGACTTTATAGTTATATGGCTCCGTTTGTTTCAAAGTCTCCTAGATCTGCATATGTCAATTATAGAGATCTTGATATTGGGGTGAATAATATTGGCTATACAAGTTATAAGCAAGCCAGCATTTGGGGTTTCAAGTATTTCAAGAACAACTTTAATAGGTTGGTACAGGTAAAGACTAAGGTTGATCCTCTTAATTTCTTTAGGAATGAACAAAGCATACCTTCTCTTGTGGCAAGGAGAAATTAAGGGAGCAACTAGAGATTCTTTCACTAAAATGTTGAATAAGAATTATGATAGATGTTTGTTGATGTTGTTACATTTGTAATTCATGTATAAAAAGAATAAAGTGAAAGGCAGCCTCTAGTTTCATAGTTTTTTGGTACTAATGTGTTGCCATGTTGTGCATAAAGCTTTATCCAATAATTTATTATTTTATAATTTGGAATATGGCTGTTGTGCTCTTGGAACAAGAAAATATGATTATTGCAAAAAAGAATATCTCTTGATTTTGTTTATATTAAGGGATTTTTAATCTATTTCCATCTATTCAATTTGGTATTCAAAGAATCTTAAGAAGTATGAAGTTTATCGAGTCCAATGATTTTTTTTTTTATGATCTAGAAATTATTGTGTTAAAATTAAAGCTTTATTTTAAATAAAAATTTATTTATTTTCCATGTCACTTTTTAATGCCTAAGTAACAATTCCTTTAAGTTATATAAGCCCTTCCATGGTTGATTTAATAAGTCTAGTAACTGTATGATCCAATTAACTCAATCAAAATATTAAATATGAAATTGAAAAAATAAGTATCTTTTAAGGATGGAAACATTAAATTACTTATTAGTCATTCAATAATTTTCATTAATAATATTAGGGCATGTCACTGCCTCTCTGAGAATATATAATGATACTTATAGATTATCTAACTAACATTTTTAAGGGTTTACAATGATATTTATAGGTCGCATAACCCCTTGACATTGCTAGTAGTGGAATTTGAACCTAAGACTTGGATAGCCAAAGACAATAAATCTTACTAGTTGAGCCAATACAAAAGGTTACATTGATAATGTTTATTGTATTTTGATAAAAGAAAATAAAATTGTTCATCAAATATTGTTGTTGGGTTATGGTATTTAAAGCATGTATAAATATATAAAGCATAAGTAACTTTGCGTTTAAATTTGAGTTAGGATATCAACTGTAAGATACTAGTTCCCTTGAAATGGAGCTTCCCAAAAAGAAAATTTTGATTTTTACATGCATGTCCTTTTGTAGCTTTTCTTTTCCCAGTTTACCCATGGAAGTGGAGTTTGTTATTTTCAATTATAGGTTCAGATTGAGATTCGGGTGTTGATGATGGGTTGACTTTACCCATTTAATAGAAAATAACTATAAGTAGCTAATTTCATTATCTTCTGTTAGGATTTAATTATCCACTCATTTAAAATAGTAAAAACTCAGTTTTGAAAACATAACCTAGCTTTATGTATGGAGGCTACTTTAATTTAGTTCTTTAAAACCTAGAGCAAGTGTATGTATTGTGAAAATAGAGAATTCAATCGTGCTTTCTGGGGGTGGGACACAGGTTACTTCAATTCAGAATTAAAAAGGTGTACTAGTTTTTGCTTCATCCAATGTCAATTTATATTACATTTTTGAAGTGTACAAGAAATCCAATTTCTTTGTAAGAAGATGTAGGAATAAAAACAAAAGTTAGAATATAAAAATAATATAACTGTTGATAAAAATGCATAAATATTTGGCACCTTTAAACTTAGAGAGAAGGTAGCTTTTAAATTATGTAACAACGAAAATTTTAATTATGTTCAGTTTACTTATATATCCATCAAACTGATCTACTCATACTGAGGTGGGAACTATATCAGTTGTTGGGAATCTCAGGACTCGACTACCTCACCTAGTCAAAATACATTAGTCTCTACCGAAATTTTGCTGCAAATTTAAGCAAAGTTGAACTAAAAATGGCAAATTTTACATTTGTAAAACATCATATGACGAGACATTATGAACTCGAAACAAGAAAATGTTAAACAAGGAATAAAAACAAGAACTTAACAGCAGAAGATGTCATTTACCTGGCTTGTACTAGACTAATTGCACCTCTGATCCTACATATCTTAGATTTGCTCTAATAATCAGAGTTGAGCATTGAATTTAATGTATCTATCATATAGAATTATGCTCATACAATTAATTTATAAATATATTTATATATATATATATCAATCTAAATTTGACTACTTTTCTATCAATATATTTTAAAATTGATATAAAATATATTAATGAGTATTGACCAAACTAATACTAAATATGTTTAAAGGACTAAATCAATACAAACCAAGGGAGAAATTAATATTTTGTCTCAATTTGTTGATTTGAAAGGAACATATCACTACAAAAAATGGTATGATTTAGCGGCAGTTACGCAGTGTATATAGCGGCGGTTAGAGTCGCCTTTGAGTAAATTAGCAACGGTTATAGAAAACCGCTGAAAAGTGTAATTTTCGTATTAATATAGCAGCAGTTAACCTAACTGTCACAATATTTTCCATTTGATTTTAGCGGCAATTCGCTTAACTACCACAATGTTTGAGCGAAAACGTGATGTACATATGCATTTTAGCGGCAGTTAGTTAACCGTCGCTATTTTTTAAATCCATTATTAGATTTTTTAAAAATTTTCATATCACTCCATCTTATTTCGATTAGTTAATGATACTAATTGTCCCTGTAAAATATAAAAACAAATTCATAGTACAAGAACAATAATATTCATTTAAATATTATGAAAATGGTATTCATTTGAATAAAATATAATATTCATATAGTCTTTACATCAGATTCCAATCAAAAACTTTTTAAAATCAAAAAATACAACAAAACTTAAAGAGATTAGTTAGGATCGGTGACATTTCTATCTTGATTGCTCCCGCCAGAAGATCTCCTTGCATGTGCAGGTGAAAACTGATCTGACAAATTAATATTAACCCCATCCTGAAAAGAAAAAAACAAATACACAATAATGAAATACCTGTTAGCAGCAAATAAATGCACAACATGCAAACATATTTGGCAGCAAACAAATACATAATAATCAAACAAATACCTGTTACCAGCAAACAAATACACAACATGCAAACATATTTGGCAGCAAACAAATACACAATAAAAACATATTTGGCAACAAACAAATATACAACAATCAAACAAATACTTGTTGATAGCAAACAAATGCACAACATGTAAACATATTTGGCAGCAAACAAATATACAATAATCAAACAAATACCTATTGCCAGCAAATAAATGCATAACATGTAAACATATTTGGCAACAAACAAATACACAACAATCAAATACTTGTTGCCAGCAAATAAATGTACAACAATCAAACAAATACCTATTGGTAGCAAACAAATACATAACAAAAATGTATTTGACAACAAACAAATACACAACAATCAAACAAATACTTGTTGGCAGCAAACAAATGCACAACATGCAAACATATTTAGCAGCAAATAAATACACAACAATCAAATACTTGTTGCCAGCAAATAAATGCACAACAATCAAATAAATACCTATTGACAGCAAACAAATACACAATAATTAAACAATTACCTGTTGGCAGCAAACAAATACACAACAAAAATATATTTGGCAGCAAACAAATACACAACAAATACAGTTAGAATAATAGATTTGAACAAGTTTTATGCATAATACCTATTGGTCAGTAGAAGGGTGACCAAACAAATGGGGTGGGATGTACGTGCCCATAGAATTGATGTAGTCTAAAATGGCTTCCACCCGTACCTCTGTTTTTTCTAATTGTGATTTAAGCCTTGTAATCTCTTGGTTCACATTATTTGACGTTAAGGAAGAGCTGCCACCTCCTTTTTCAGCACTGCTCCCAAAGACGCTAATAGGACAAACACCCATGCCTAGTCCTCGTACACGATCTGGGTGCACCCTCCCAAACACCTGTCCAAAAGCATCGTCTGGGGAGATTATTGACAGTTGTGTCTAATCTTCTTGGCTCGAGGCTTCTTGTAATTTTTCCTAAATAAACAACAAAACTATGTATTAATATCAACTAATTATTGCTTCAAAAGTAATAAAGAATACACAAATGAACCCTCACCCCTATGCTCCTTGCCTCGGCATTCATCTAGGAGCCATCATTTCTCCTATGGACGACGTCCCACAATTCTGCCGTTCCAATGGAACCTTGTCTCTCTTTATCCTGATATTTAAACAAGCAAAAAGAGTTATTTCATATGAAGGAAGATGTCATTTTCAAAGAAAACAAGTTGACGCCCAGGCCATAATTAAATGAACATATGAAGATTTACCTCTCAATAGGATACAACCATCGATATTGTACTGGACCTCCCAAACGAAGTTCATCAACAAGATGAACATACAAATGAATCATAATAGTAAAGAATGATGGGGGGAACAACATCTCTAAATGACAAAGTGTAAGAACTATATTATTATCTATATAGGTAGTTGTGAGTGCTTAATTTAGCTAGCCATATAATAATCCTGAGAATTATAATATTAGCAATCTTTCCATATTTGAATTTTACCGAGAACTTAATATCACATGAAGGATTTGGATAATCCTTCTTAATTTTTTGGTTATTTCAACTTACAAGAACTCCAG
>JANHAO010006558.1:0-21201 GCA_026873985.1 Saraca asoca
ATATGCAAAATAAGATGAATATATACAACCTTTTATTTATATCCAAATCAATACAGAATGTACAGTCATAGATACAAAAGAGTCCGATCAAATTGACTCTAGGGCACCTATATGTGACTACCAGTTAGTATCTTTGATTTGTGGAACAAAAGGCTAGGCCATGCTAGCTTCACAAATATGAGAGACATGTGTTCAAAAGAACTAGTTTTAGACCTTCCTATGCTTCAAAGTGATCATGGTGTGTGTGAGATTTGTCAAGTTGGAAAACAAGCTAGATTACCATTTCCTAAGACTGCTTGGAGAGTAACAAACAAGTTGCAGCTCGTACGTAGTAATGTCTGTGGTCTTATAACTATTCCTTCTATGTTTGGCAGTAAGTATTTCTGATTGTTTATTGATCACTATTCAGGAATGTGCTAGGTTGTTTTTCTAAAGCACAAGTTTGAAGTGCTTGGTGAATTCAAGAAGTTTAGAGTCTTTGTGGAGAAACAATTTGGTCACAAGTTGAAAGTACTAAAGTTTGATAATGGAATTGAATATACTTCAAAGAAGTTCAAAAACTTCTAATAAAAAAAGGTATCCAACACCAACTCATTATGCCCTATACCCTACAATAAAATGGGGTGAGTGAGAGGAAAAATAGAATCGTAATAGAGATGACACAGTGTCTACTATATGAAAAGAATCTTCCAAAGCATTTTTGGGTTGAGACAGTGAATACTACAATATAGCTCTTGAACTTATGGCCAACTAAAGCTTTAAAATGGAAAACATCTCACAAAGCATGGTTTGGATTCAAACCATTTGTTGAACACCTAAAGTCTTTGGATATATTGGTTTCTCTCTTGTTCCAGATATTAAAAGGGACAAGTTGGATAAAAAAAAACCTAAGAAAGGCATCTTCTTAGGTTACAGCAAAAATACGAAAGGTTATAGTATCTAAAACCTAAAAGCAAAAAAGACCATTGTAAGTAGAAATGTGAAGCTTGATGAATTGGCAAAATGGAATATGGAAAAGAATGGGGCAAAAAAGGTTAATGCTATAGATGGCTTGAATTGTGAACAAGATGATGGTGATTATGATATCATTGATGAGCTAGGACATTGGCTGATATTTATGGAAGGTGAAATGTAGTAGCACTTGAACGTAAAAATTATGCTAAAGTAGTAGGTGAACTAGGCTGGAGATTGGCAATGTAGGAGAAGATTTCTACAATTGTGAAGAATGAGACTTGGAACTTGGTTCACAAGCCTCAAGGAACAAAATTGCTTGATGTAAAATGGGTATATAGAACAAAATTGAATCCTGATGGCTCAATATATAAGCTTAAGGCTAGGCTTGTAGTGAAAGGATACCTACAACAACATCACGGTATTGACTTCATAGATACATTTGCATCAATGGCAAGACAAGAAACCATTAGGCTTCTTGTGGCCCTAGTTGCAAAGCTTGGATGGAAAATTTATCATCTAGATGTTAAATTAGCATTCTTAAGTGGGGTGCTTGAAGAAGACATTTATGTGGAATAACCTAAAGGTTTTGAGGTCGTTGGAAAGCAAGACAAGATGTGCAAGCTAAGTAAAGCTCTCTATGACCTAAAGCAAGCCCCAAGGACTTGGTATAACAGAATTGACAACTATCTACTACAAAAAAAAATAGAGAGAATAGAAAATGATGAGAAACATACTTTTCTTATGTGTTGTTTAGTTGGAGTGGTAATTGTGAGAAAAGAAAATAGGACATGAAAGATTTTTTATATTAACTTATGCAAAATCACAAATGTATCTCTAATAAAATTGCTATCACTAATTTTAATAAGGGTACAATTGTCCAAATGAGAATAAAATATGTAATTTTATTCATCATAACGTAAGCATAATCCTGACCATACTTGTAACTTAGAATCATGGCTCAGAGTATTAATGAAAGAGTTGTTCAGGATATCTTAATTTTGGACTAAATAAACAGACAATAATAATGAAAAGAACGAGGGTCTGTGGATATGTGAAGATGAGCTTATTGTAAATTAAACCTTACATGTGTATGTGTCTAAAGAAGATAGGAAAATATTTAGAGGTTGTTAGATTAACAAAAAGTTACGTGGAAAGTACAACTTCTTGAGAAGTAGCAAATGAGTTTATTGTTTGGTTGACCATTAAATAGCAAAATAGAGAAAGTAAGATTTTCCAAGAAGTTTTACTTTCTATAATGGGTGGAAAGTTGCTTACCTATCCACCCTTGGGTAAGAGAACTTTCTGTGGGAACTTTTAATTCCTATTGTTAATTAAATAACTTTGGACATTTCCTGCTAAGTTCACAATGGAATTTTCTTCCTACGAAGTTCAACTTCCTGCAAGAACTTATTTTTTGTGTGAATCAAATGACGTCTTATTCATATGCATTTCAACAATGAGTATAATGGCTAAACCAAAATTTTTTGAAATCTTTCCATTTGCCTATGGTGGTTAGTCATAGGATTATCTTTTATTTCAGCCGAACTGCAAGTCTGCAACAGAAGAAATTATTATTATTTACACATAACAAGATATATTTTTAAATCAAGTGAAAAATTATGTACATTAATACTTTTTTTCATCTACATAACTCATGATGGATTAAGTGCACACAGTTTGCGTACACTTATTGTTAACGAAAACTTATCATACATTGGATGCCAAAACATTCCAATACCATTGTATATCTTGTTTGAGCGCAAAATGTAATATATTAGTAAATTCTAAGAGTTTTAACTATATTTTATATTTACCCGTGTTATATATGTATGTACACATGCACACATGACTTATTTTACTGTTTAACAAAACTATGCAGTCTACCTATATAATTTTAAAATCTACTCAATTTTTCTTTAAAAGACAAAAGCACTTTACTTAAAGCTCAAATTTGAATTTTGTTTGAATGAAATTTTGAGAAGAGATGGTTATGAGATCAAATAATTTTGGATATTTTAAATATTTTGTAATCAAAGGTAAATTTTTTTAAAGTTACAACTAAAATATGACTGATAAAAAAGTCAAATTTAAATTTAATTAATGTGATACTTCTTTATCTTTCAAGGAAGGTGTTTGTAGATTTTGAAAGTAAAATATAAAGTTAGAGTAAATTTTTAACTAGATGGAGGGCTGAGGTATTATACTTCAACCATAGATGATGTCAAGGAATTTTCTTATTTACATACGCATGTGTATTTAATTTTTTTTTCCATAACAGAATAGAATATATTGTGTAATTGTATGTTGTCTTTTTGAAATGCATAGCGGTACCAAAAATTTATTGTATATGAAGTAATGTTTTCATACACCCACACTTTCGGTCAAACGTTTGACCAAATTCTAATGCTTTATTTCCCTAACCTTGTGATCAATATTTTGTCTTTTGTTTTACTTTTGACCAAATTATAATGCTTTACTTGACTAAATTGTAATTAGGGCTGGCAAAATTTTGGAATTGGGGCTTGTTCTGACGAGGTACAGATGTGGTATGGATTTTTTTTGTTCAGATTAATTTTTTCTTTAGTTTAAGATTGTCTGAACAAATTGTGTGTAGTTTTATACCTATCTTATGATATATGTGATTTTAGATATATTTTATGATATTCTCTTGGTTTCTTATATTTTTTGAATTTTTTTTTTGTTTTACCTATAAGGGCATTGAAGTATCATGAATCATGGGAATGAGATGCCAACTTGTCTCGCATATAGGGATGGGGGAGAGAAAACTTGATCTGTCCCTATCTTGCCCCATTACCATCCCTAATTGTGTTCTTTTTAATCATGTTAAATGTCTTCATTTGTTAAATTACTTTGTTAAAGCTAATTGGATTAACTTGTAACATTAATTTGCAAATATAAGAAAGCTTTGTATTTTTTTTTTCAAAATAAAGGGATATATTGTATGATATCAAATAAACACAATTTATACAAGAGATGTTGATATAATTTATTCTAACATGAATTTTGCATAACTGGAATTTCATTTCTCAATGCTACAAGAGTCAAACCTGTGTTCAAACTCGAACATGATTTTTGCATGATTGAAAGTACTACTTTTTATCTAGAAATCAACCTATATGTATCTTACATTTTTTGTTGTACTTATATGTGAGTGTGAGAGAGATTATTGCTTACATTAATTTATAAACTATGGTTTCACATTTGAAAGTTACCTATTGAGTTCATCATTCTAAGAATGTTATAATATATTTTAAATAGTTTATATATATAGTTTTTAAATTTTATTGATTTTTAAAAATTGTGAATAATACAACAAGTAGAAATCAATACTACATATCAAGATTGTGCCACTAGATTTTGTTGGGAGGTGAGAGATCTTAACTCATGTTATATATATTTTTTATTTCTTTGTTAAAACTTGAAAAAAGTGGATGGACTCTAGATCTGATGGCTAATTGACTTTTGATTGGTTACATGTTGATGAGTAAGAGGTGTTAAGCTTACATGCATAATTGATTATATTGAATATATGCTAAATTGTTTTAAAATAACCTTAACAATGATTAAGTCATTTTATGTAAATTTTGATAAATGACAATTTGAATATCATAACACTACAATGATGAATGTCATTATCACAGCCTTTTCATCCTTGTATGCATGTTCTAAGGGGGAAAAATAACTTTCAATTGTGGAGTGTATATTATGTGAATGAGATTAAAGATAGTGATCCTATTGACACCTTAGTAGATTTCAATGGGGCTGTAGAAGAAATTGAATACAATTATATCCAACAAAGGAGTGCGGATGAAGAAGAGGAAGAGGAAAATGAGAAGAAGGAGGAGGAGGAGGATGAAGATGGTGACAAGGAGGAGGAAGAAGATACTGAAGGAGAAGTGGAAAATGAGGAAGAGGAAGATGAGGAATAAAAAAAATAATTTTTACTTTTCAATTTCAATTAATATTTATTTAAATTAGCTTTATTTTCAAAAATTTATTTTATTTATAATCTTAATAATTTTATTAATTTTTAATTTCACTAATTTTTATTTCAATTTTAAAAATTTCACTATTTTTGTGATTTCCATTTATGCCATGGATGATAATTATTTTAATTTTTAATAAAAAATTTCCCTCAACAAAACAATTGGGAGAAAATTTTTTTGTAAGGAAAAGGATTTCTCTTGGCTCATTTCATGGCAAATCAATTTTCTCAAAAATAGAAAAAAAACACATGAAATCCGTGGAAAAAATTATCCAAGCAACATTTTCCTACAGTTTCGTTATCATGAGAAATTTCATGGGAAAATTTTTTTCCCACAATAAATCTTCTATTTCCCTTAGTTTTTTTTTTTTTTTATTTTTGGAGGGAATTGGCTGATTTCTAGTAGCTTGAATGTAAAACCCCTTTTTCTTGGTGCTAATTGAATTCAAAACGCCTCCCTTTCAAAAAAGCAAAGAAGAAACGAAAATCATTAAGAAATCAATAATTTTTCTTTTAGCAATATTTTTTTTATAAGTTAGTAAGAGGTTCTGAAGCTTTATTGTAATCTCCTCTTCGGTCTGACCCAAACATGTTAATTTACGTTGTGCCTAACACATTCATAAGAATTTAATATTTTCATAGTTTTCCATCAACTTTGAACTCAAGACAGCAAAGGGAGGAGCCAACTCCTTTATTACATGAGCCAACAGCTATTGATTATCTTGGCAATATTTTAAGTGATTTTTTATGTTAATGTTACACCTAAAAAAAATGTGAGAACGTGACTGACTTAGGTTACTCATATAGTAACCCATGAACCCTTAACATGAAATACATTCTTAAAACAAAGTTAAATCATAACAATGTTTTTTCTTTTCAAATAAATTCTAAATAATCCAACCCACTCCAAATACTAAAATGTATAGCATGCATGAAGTCGTAGGAACGAAAGATAAAGAAAAAAATAAAAATTTGAAAAACTAGTTGCTAAAGTTTAAATGAGAAATGTATATGGTTAGCTTGGCATGTCACCTTAAATATTACCACAAATATATCTGCGTGTTGAAGTCTACCTCCAATCAAAGGTAGACGGTTGTCCTGAATGGGGCTATGACTATAAAAGATGAAAATCAAGAGGGGTGAGTAAACATAATCACTAAGAAGAAATCTCAATCCCTAGCGTTACAGATTTAAAAATCATTAATGGTCATACACTCAATATAAAAACATAGGTTTTCATCAAATAAATTAATCATGCAACGATCTCAATCATAAAGAATATGTAATTACATCAGGTTCCATAAAAATATAATAAATATAGTTTCAAGCATACATACATATAAAAAAGTTCCTTTATCATTACCTTTAGAAACTGAGCCTTTCAAGTGAGAATAATGAGATGCATGTATGGCCCAAATATTATACCTTAGAATAATGAAGTTTATGACCCTAACACCATATCATAAAATAATGTAGAGTATAATCATTAGACCTGCAAGCCTTTAATTCCTATCAACATATGCATCTATCTATTCCCAATCCCTAATCAATTAAGAATGTTGAATTCCACTCACAAGCAAAAGTCATAGAAATACTATTGCATAACTTTCATATTTATTGTTTGATCAGAATCAATCCAACTAAAATATGATTTCTAGTGTGCAATTAATTTCGTGTAGGCCTAGTAAGGTGAATAGTAACAAAACATAAATAATATTATAATACTTTTACACACACATACATAATGCAAAACTCAATATTAATTTCAACAAACCTATTCATCTCGTAAATTCATTTTGGGGCTATTTGTAGGATAATACTAATGTATACTTAGGTTTGTACTAAAAAGGACTAGTCCGAAAGTAAAGATTATCACTTATCTTAGAGGAGAATATTCTCTAACACCAAATCACAGATTTACTTTAAATCACGTTCCCCAAATTAAGAATTCATAAAATTAGGTTTTTTTTTTCTTTCTTTTCTTGCTTTCATTCAACTGACTTTGGCTTATATTTTTTGCATTATAGGGTTTTGGGGTTAAAACTTTCCAGCATGAACTAGTCGCCCACCGATTATGGACCCGCTGACCGATGGATAGACTATTCCAGAATCTAAACCTCCTTCCTCCTCTACTCCCTAAGTTCAACTCAACAACTCGTATGTTACTTTTGGATTAAAGTATCATATAAATAAGCTATGACACCCTCAAATATCATAGAATTAATATTACAACTTACTTCTAAATATATTAATTTAAACCATAATAATGCTAATTTCATATTAAATTTTATTAATGAATGCAAGTAATAATGTATGATAATGTAATATCAACCCTAAACATTTTGTCCATTATGCCTATTTTGGACATGATGACTTGCTGAATAAGAATAAATGCACATCACATTAGCCACTTCTTCTAATTTGAATGAATAAATGATGTAAAGCTCATCATTTATTAATGTTTCATGATAGTTACAATACGTTACAATCCTTAAATTTTTTTCACTTAAGATATTGGAAAAAATTAAATAATTCATACTTTAAGATCTATAAGTGGATAAACATAATGATTAATTTTGAAGCTAAAAGAAATATGCAAATAAAGCTAAAAGAGAACTATAACCTAGAATAATCATGAGTGATTTTAATTTTGAAGGAAGACAAGGTAAAGACTTGAAAGTCGTACTCACATGAGGTGTTGAAGCCAATTGTCTGTAAGGAATAATGTAGTTGTTTAGAATAAGCATGATTTTACAACCTTATGTTATTATGACCTTTTGAAAAGTGTTCATAGCCAACATAGCATGAAGTGCAGTGAAAAAACAAAGACATCCCTATTTACATATATTAGTCTCAATTTTAGAAAGAAATCATCTGTCAGATGGATTTATGAATTTGTACAAATGTAACATTTTTAAAATAAATTAATGATCGATTCGTAGGAAATTTTTTAAATGACTATAAAACTATATGAAGAAATAAAAAATTCATCATTGAAGATTTGTGAATGCATACTTTGATTAGGAGACAAAATCTTATGTTTACCTTTTATTACAAAAAAAATGACAAAGAATTGAAGCTAGGAACTTATATATGTCAAGGCAAACAATTTTTATCATTGAGGTAAACACTTGGTAGTACCATAGGGTTTGACGAGGACATGAACTGTCTATTTCTTTGTGTCATACTGCCAAATGATGCAAGAAATTAATTTTATTTAATATTTTTATCTAATGATCAGAATATTTTTAGTATATTATCTAGTGATAATCTTCCATGATCATCCATTAATATCTTTTATTAAAATAGATTTTTTCAGTACATTAGTGATATGAGTATTTTTATTTAATGTATTAATTAAGAAAAGAATAAATTATATACAATGTAGAAATTATTGAAAATAAATTAATCTTAATTTTTAAATTTTATTTAGATTAATGTGGACTTACATGGGTGTGAACAAACCCCTCCTAATATCTAATATCTGTTTAATTAGTATGTCATTGAAGGTTTTTTTATACAAAAGTTATATTGTGCATGTCTTTTATTAAAGCATTAAAAAAAATACTAATTTTATTGTAAATAAAATATTTTAGAAATATATTCATTAAAGATATATTATTAAAATAGATAAAAGAATTTGTAGTAATATGTACAAATTAAATTGCCTGCAACTATAAAATCAAATTATAGTAAAAAATTGTAACAAATATAAAATATGTGCTCTCAAGAATTTTATGATTATAATAATCTTAGATACATATGCAATTATTTTATTATTTAGTTACTATAATCTGATCAATTTGATTATAATATGATTATAAGAATAAACACAAAGTTCCAGCAAAACCTGCTGATCAATGTGGAATATTCCGTACCTTATCAATATGGTATTTAAAATGATTTTATGTTACTATAATTTTATTAATTTTTTTTGTGTGGGCTAATGAAATAAGGAGACAAAGACTGCACCCTAAAAAAATTTAGAATATATATCAACAAATAAAAAGGATTGTTTAGTTGTAGGGAATTTAGTTTGATCTTGTTGATAAAATTCCATTTATTTATTTTGGTAATATAGTTTTAATTTTTATATATAAATATATTTTTAAAATTTTATTTTTTAATACCCAATCATTTCATATTCTAAATTTTTAAAAAGTAATCACATTTTTTTAATATTAATCAAGTATATTAATGATGGCGAGATTAATAAATCATTATAATCAAAAGGAAAATATTTAGTCTTTAATTTAATTGGACTATTAATATATTAATTTTGTAGGTGATCATATTTAACGCATTAATTGATTAATTGTGAGAAAGAGAAAATTAGGTAAAATATAAAATGTCTAAAATGAATGAATCTTAACCTTTAAATTTTTTTAAGATCAATGGTCTAGATTGGCATAAGTCATTTGGACTTACATTGATGTCAATTGTAACTATGGATTTCACCAAGAGCGAGTGAATTAGTTGTAAGATTTTACAATTTTAAAATAATTTTCTACAAACTCCTTTAAGTTTTAGCAAAAACAAAAAATTGTTATGAAAACAAGAAATGTATAGTCACAAAGAAATTATAAATACTCGCAAATATAATATCAACTATCTAACAAGATTATAAATAATAATGAATTTAACAATAAAATATAATGCAAAAAGTAAAAGAATAAGGATAGAGAGATTTAAATGCTGATTTATAGTGGTTTCTCCTTGAAAAATTATTTTCATGGCAGACATCCATTTCTAAGCTCTCAATCAAGCTCGAATCGACTATAGTAAAAAAAATTTAAGTTTAAAGTGGCACTTAGAGAAGTTGAATAAATGTCAAAAACTCAAAAGTTCAGGATACAAAAATGAAGCTCTAAAGAATTAGATTCAATCAAATTTAACTTAAATATAAGAGATGAAGTAAAGAATGGAAGAACAGATGAATTTAATAGTATTTGCCTTTGAAGAGTTGGATTTTCATATTGAGAAAATGTATAGAATGAGTATTTATAGTAAGTGAGAGTGCACACTGAAAAACTAGCCGTTATGTGTAAAATTCGAATGTGTGATCATGATTGTGCATTCAAATTTTGTCTTTCAATTAGAATCATGATCAGAATCGTGACATTTAGATTTGAATGCATTGATTCAAATTGTAGAAAGATAGAGTAAAATTTGATTTTATTTGCCAAAAATCACAAACCTTCGGTAAGTCCAGATATTCTTGCAATCAGAATCATGATTAGAATCACAAAAATAGAGTTTAGGAAACATCAATTCAAATTGCAAGAAATAATTCAAATTTTGATTTCAATTGCCAAAATGTATAGACATTTGGCCAATCCTGATTAGCTTGCAATCAAACTTGCAAGAGACTAGTGTAAAATCCTGATTCAAATCGCGAGGCACAAACACTTGCCTTGTTCTAGTGATCATGATCACAAAATCAGTTCAAAATACTCAATTCGAATCATAGGCCTAGAAAGTGAAAAATAAAATTTATAGATTCATTTCAAAACTCAATTTAAAGCATTATAAACCTTATAAAAACAATCCAAAAAATACAATTGCAATCTAAATAAATATGATAAATCATTGAGTAAAATGTTTGATTGTTTTTAGTATAATTTTTCAAAAGCCTTTTGATTAAAACATAAGGCAAACCTTCCAAAATAAAGTTCTAGAATTTGAGTTAACTCTAATAAATCTAAACCTTTACAAAATGTTATAAACAAGGCCTAATCTGTGTCTTTAATTGGAAATCTGATGCCAACTATGAAAGATCCACTGAAATTATACCGAATTAGCTCAACTAAGATTGTTTGTTATCATCAAAATATAAATTTGCTTAATTAGAAAAATAAAGGTTAAGGATACCATCAATGAATCCCTTCTCATATATATTAGATTCTTAATTTGCTTTAATAAATGACCATGGTTTGCACAGCTTATCAAACAGTTCACGGATGTAATGATGGGTAGTTATTTACATTCTTGTAGTAGGTTTTACTAGCCAACTTAAAAGATAGTGGGATGAATATCTCACTAAAATAGAAAAGGACCAAATACTAGAATAAGTCAAAATTGATTGCCATGCCACAATGATACTTGATTCTGATGGTCAAGTTATTCTTGATGCTACCAACACCATATCTATACAATTACCAAACTTTTCATAAGTAATCCCAACCTCTATAGATCAAATTCCTCTTATAAGCTTTCTCCTTCATATTTAGTATAATTTATGTTTGAATTTAATTTTTGTCTTTAGTTTTTGCATTGATTTTTTTGCATTTTGATTGTAATCCTTACTTCTTTCTAGTTTCTCCTTCCTCCTCCTATCGAGGCCTCTCTGGTTCTGGTATTAGAGCTTATAGGAAAATAAGGATGGAAATATGAATTGAAAATTACTATGCCTTCATGAAGTTTATGAAAACATTTGAATATGAATTAAAAATTTGAAAAACTGATAACATGCAATAAAACATGAATCAGTAAAGCGGTATTAGCCTCATATTTATGTTGAAATATTTGTATTTAATTCATATGATAATTTTAATTTATTATGCATACCAATATGTCACATCGTAACTTAATTGGGAGCATGATTGATGTAATAAGGCACCAAGTAGTGCCTTCCTACAAGCCTTACACTATGCTTGAACTTAACCAAGTAAAACAAAATACCATGCGCCTTTATTTCACAAAAAGGTCTTGAAAACATAAATGCTCAAAAATTTCAAGAATTAATCTTTATAAACTTTTTCAAAATGATTTTTACAAAAATTTGACAATCACCTCCAATTTTCTGATATTTGCCAGAGTCACATGCTTTTAATACAACCTATATTATAACACCAGAACTCCTCACATGAATCTCAATTCACAAAACAATGCAGAATGCAAAACATGATGGTTCAATGCATGTATACATGAATCTGACTTCTTCAAGAGCTATGTCTTCAATCTCTGCGACATTGGTTTTCAAGGTTATGAGCCAATCCACATCCTAAAATATTTTTTTTAAAAAAATATAATGAGTTTTAATGAAACCTAGTAAGTAACTTGGCCAATATCATTATATGTAATTTGTTATACTACTGTTATCTTTTTCTATCACAAGGCAACAAATCTAGAATATGATTAAAATACTATCATTCATACTATATCTATGTGTGATGTATTCTACTGATGTAAACAAAAGAAACTAGTTTAGCCATTTATGCTATTTACTTTCCAAAAATTTGTACTCTAAGGTTGCAGGCATATATTCATGTTAACCATAAGATAAAAACAATCTTATTTCATTCTTACTAATCTATACGTCGTAAGGAACCACTTTACAGCATCATAAGAGGCTGATCAGCCTCCTCACACATACACAAGCATAGGTCAATCCTGTTCATGGTTCTATATTGTAAGGGGCTCCTAAAGGTTCTAAGTCACTTGGCAAGACTAGTACTACGATCAAGCACACAAGCTCTCAAAATATCTCACAAAATTTTGTCTCAATTTAAGATTGAACCCATATGAGAATTTCTTTAGGTGACTTACACTTGCAAGTATATTATTTCAATATCAATATCAATGCTCCAACTTCCTTATTTCTCTGCACAATGCTCCCTCTTATCTCTCAGTTATTACCATGGCCATGTTTATATGACATTTAAATGCTTTAGGGAAGTTGCCAAAGAAACTCCTTAAGGGTTCAACCTTCAATTTCAACACAACAAATAAGCCACATTTGCTGCCAACGATTTTCATTTAAACAGAAAAACAAAATACACAAAGCATATCATACTTCCAAATAGTATTTTCAAGGGTTTTACAACACACATATCTCCCAAATCCACATTTCCGTATGCAATATAGTTCTAAAGGGCCTATTCACCAATTCTTCGTAAATTTAATCACTGGACAACATAGAATAAACTTACAAATAGATACAACAAGATGAATCATCACACTCTATAGAGATAGTGAGAAATCTTCTCACAAATCTACATTTGCCCATTTCCTTCATTCACAAGTTTGCTAACAAAACTCGAATACGTGCATACATTTCCTCATATAACTCATTTCAAGTTTACCTTAATTATAGGCCAATTGCACATATTATAGTTATACAAGGGAGTGAGCTATTTGCTCACTTTCCCTATTCAACAAATCACATTCATCTAGTTTAATCAAATCACAATCATAAAGTAAAACACATTTAAAACTACATATATATATATATATATAGATATAGATATGGATATATATTCATACAAAGTAACACATAACATAAAGGTATAAGTAGTAAGCAATTCTAAATAACCAAGAAAGATGCCAATTCCGAGAGGATTTCAGGGGAATTGTTAGGTCACCACGCTTGGGGATTTGAATCCAAATCTACGGTCCTTTGCAATTGGGCTAAAAACGAGCACAACTTCACTCGACTCCTCATTATTTTCCACAAATTTCAGCTGGTTAACAAGAAATTCACAATAATCAACGTGATTGTCGTTAGAGGTTTAGATATGTCATCTCAGCAATCCTAGAAAAATCTGAATGCGAGTTGCAATTAAGAATAAAGATAGACTTATTTACCCTAGAAGAAGTTGTGGGCTGCTCAAACTGATGATGAGCTGCCTCCAAACTCGCCGGAGCTGCATGGCTGGTTGACAGCGGTCTGTTACGCACAAAACAATGCAGAGCCATCCTTGAATGCAGCTGCTGCAGAACCTTCTGCCACTGGTGTAAAGGGAGCTGGTGCTATTGGCCGTAGCACCCGAGAGCGGTGTTGTTTGCCGAGGCGCGCGGAGATAAGATCGTCCAGCTGCTGGAACGAAGCCCTCGCTCTCCCTCTCCCACTCTACTGGCTCGACGAAAAAAGAATAAAAGTGTAGACCAGCCTACTCTTTGTCCGCGAATGTGTGTCATGATTAAAAAGTAAAATAAGAAGGCATAAATAAATGGAATGGGAGACAATCATATGTAAAAGAAGTCTGTTTGAATATTATTTTTTTTTCTAATAAATGGATGTAAAACAAATGTAAAGTAAAAATAAAAAAAAAAGGGGTTAATAAAAGATGCTTTAGAAAGCCGGGAAAAGCTTATTGTTCATATATAATGGTTCTTTTTCTTATGAATTAAATATACCCCATCCCACAGCAATGTTAAATATACTATTTTAAGGTTGCAAAAGTAATTATTTAGAGTGTTAGAACACTCAGTTCACTAAAAACATAAATATTTTCATAAATTGGATTACCTAGTTATTCACAGGTTAAATAAGTAAAATTTTAAATATTTAAAATAACTTTAAATGCTCAATAACTAAAATAATGATTTAAATATATTTTTATTTTATTTAAAATTTAACTTAATAAAATATAATGGATGTACACAAATTTAAGATTCTAAATTATATCTAATACGTATTAAAGAACTAAAATAATTATAATAATGTATCAAATATAATTTCATAAATTGTAAAAAAAAAAATTAAATAAAATTTCAAAGACAATTGATAAAATTTAAGCGTCAAATCTTGTCATAAAATAAAACAAATACTTATTTAATAATTAAAACCAATAATACTCTAGGCGTTTAAAGCAATCATAAATAATAAATGATTTATTTACTATCCAAAACAATTATTATCCACCCTATAATCCAGTTAAACTCATTGTATAACTTGTGCAAATAAATAAACATTTTAGATACATCGCCAATTATTTTATAATCTACTTAGTAAAATTGCAACAAAAACTTAGATTTTGAAATAAAATAAGTTATATCATTATTAAGTACACTAGATCATTGACATGTCCAAACAATTCAAAATAATATTTCATATTTTATTGATATTATTGTTATTTTATAACAATTATTAAAATAATTGAATAAATCAAAGCACTTGAAACAAATGCAACAAAATTTTAAATCATTTGATAGACTTACTAAAATCTTTTCAAAATATGTTTTCATACATCTTATAAATCTTAAATATTCTTAATTTATAAAAGAAATCTTTATAGCTATTGTTCATTAAGAGCTTCAGAGTATTACACAAACATTTATAGAACCTAAAAGCTTTTATATTAAATAAGAGAAATATATTTGTTTATATGTTTTGTAGTTTATCTTCTTGCTTTTCATTCTTCACATTTGCATCTTCAAATTCTTCACAAATAAAATTTAAAGATGATTCCAATTCTATTTTCAAAGAAGAAATTAATTTTGAGTCTATCAACCAAGGAATTGATGAGTAGGAAACACCCAAAGTCCTAAACAAAGAGCTTTATAAACCTACTTCTTCTTTCCTAAACAGATCTGATTAGATAATTAGATTTGTTGAACAAGTAATTAGTATAGAACCTAAAGAGGAAGATTTGAGTCTTCTTTTGACCAAATCTATCAAAAAATACAAATCAAAATATAACTTTCTGCATATACATTATGTACAGGTTGTTGCAAAGCCAATGAATAAATTAGAATTAAGCAATGCATTTCTTTTATGTCTTAAAGATGAACGTTTCAACAAGTTCCATGCATCCATTTTAGCAACTGTAGAAATTAGTCTCTCTATAAGCCCAATCTATTTCAACTGCTTTCCTGATATTCCTGTATGTCTTAGGGAATGTTGTGGGGGATTTTTTGATAACAATGGCCCAAGAAGCGAAAGGCCCAGAGACAAAGGAAATAGCCCAAGCTCAGACGAAGCCTCCATGGACATCGTAGAAGATAGAACTATAGTGAGGACACTAGCGAGTTTCGCCCTCTCCAATGTCTGGGAACCAGTCAAGAGCTTGACAAGCGTCGCCTAAAAGACTTTGACAGCCCATAGCCTTCTAGGATCCGACAATGATTTGCCCAGTATTTATTACTTGCCATCTAGACATTTAATGCTAGCACAGATGTAATCATAGTTGTATTAGAATAAACTATTATTGTCTATCATAAGCTCCCCTATATAAAAATGGAAAGAAAGTAATCTGTGACAGTAAGTTCTATCTTCTCAAAGAAAATAATACTACTCACCGTGGACGTAGGAGTCTTGCAGACTTTGGCCGAATCACGATAAAAATTCTTTCTTGTTCTACTCTCTCGCCCCTTCTAATCTCACCACAAACTTATACGAGTTATTTCACATAACAATAGCTCGGTTTCATGAACCCCTGTTGACCGATTGCCAAATTTGATCATCAACATTTTGGCATGCCCGATGGGACCTATTGCTTACACATTCTTCACAATGGCCAGAGGTAGAACAACCAAGAGCTCAGGTGCCGCTAATCCGATGGGCGGTCACGATGGAGGACAGCGAAATGCACCCGAAAAAGAATGTCCAGTCTTGGCGAGTACTTCTTCCGCCCTCCTGGAGGTAAATGGATTACAGATGCTGCACCAACGACAAGAAGCACTTGAAAGTACGGTGAAAAGGCTTGCTGACGCGGTCGAAGTA
The DNA here is from genome assembly GCA_026873985.1 of Saraca asoca. Lineage (NCBI taxonomy): Eukaryota > Viridiplantae > Streptophyta > Magnoliopsida > Fabales > Fabaceae > Saraca > Saraca asoca. Next base: position 16,407 of record JANHAO010006558.1, read on the forward strand.
CTGACCCGAGCCTATACCCAGGGAGTTGGAGAACATGACAAGAATGCTCCCACAACTGAGGTGGCCCAGGAGCCGCAGATGGAGGCATCGATACGGAAACAACAGCTGGCCAACGGAGATATTCAGAAGACCAACTCTAATCTTTCCTCCAACCTATAGTTAGAAGAGCGAGGGCGACGGGCTCAAAAGGAGAAAGGAAGCCAATGAACCAACGACCCACACTATGTGGAAGGTTCAAGGGTGGACCTCAATGATGCTAAAAGTCAGTGGTCCAAAGCTCAAGGTCAAGTGATCGAAGAGCTATTATAAAGGGAATGAAAATTAGAAGAAAGCCCCTTGACCCAAGACCAGCCAGGCCATTACGGGGGCGGAACCCCGCTATCCAAAGAAATTGAGATGGTACCTCTTTCCCAATGCTTCAAGGTGCCATCGATCTTGCCGTATGATGGAAGGGGTGGCCCTTACGACCATTTGGATGCCTTCGATATCCAAATGGACCTACAAACCAACAACCCCCTAGTTAAATGTCGGGTTTTCCCAGCAACCCTTGGGGATTCACCGAGGGGATGGTTTAAGAGTCTTTTGGCTTGCAGTATTAGTAGTTAGGATGAATGCCGAAGCAAGTTCTTGGACCAATACGGGGCCCTAAGGAAACAACTTGATCCTTTCTGCCACCTAGCCATAATCTTCCAAAAGAAGAATGAATCGTTGAAAGATTACATCACCAGATTCTGATGCGAGATCAGTAATGTGGAAAGCCCTTCTAGCAATAGCATTTTGACTGCAATCTTGGCTGGCCTTCGTAGAGATGGAAAGTTATACAAAAATATATACAAATCTCCGATAAAGAATTTATGGGAGTTCTATGAATGGGCCACCAAGGAGATTCGGTGGGAGGAAACTTTTGGCTCGAAAGGATCTATACAGAAGACCGAAGCCAGCTCTCCAGCCTCCAATAGGGGTAGGAAAGGGAAAAGCCACAGTAAAGACCAGGAAAACCAAGTCAACAACGTGGGAACATAACCCACGAAGAGACCTAGAGTCGAATGATCTGAACCTCGGAGTCGCTATGGTAATTATAGCATCCTAACTGACACCCCAGAAAGGATATATGTTGCAGAAAAGCACAGGGAAAACTTCGGATGATCGAAATCGCTGCTAACCCCCCCGAAGCATCAGGGACCCGAATCGATTTTGTGCCTATCACAATGACATAGGACACACAACTTTCGAATGCAAATCTCTTAGGGATGCTATCGAAGACCTTATCCGAAAAGGACGCCTAAGGGGTTATGTGGCGTGACCCTCAAACCATCGATCTCCGCCGCACTCAACACAAGCACCTCCCAATGCTGAGCAAAAATAAACGGCAATGGTAAGAATCATCTACACAATCCATGGGGGGCCATACATCGCTAGGACCTCCCGTAGCTCGCAAGACTGATATGTGCGGAACATGGGCTATGTGTTGTCCGAAGGCAGCATGCATGATAGACTCTGCAAAAAGGTAATAACAGCCCCTAGGTCTATCACTTTTGCAGATGATGATGAACGAGGGATTCAGTCTCTGCACAATGACGCTGCTGTCATCAGGGCTAAGGTCGGCAATGCTAAGGTAAGAAGAATCATGCTAGATACCAGTAGTTCGGTCAATGTTATGTACAAAGGATGTTTTGATCAAATGGGGTTAGATCGAAGCAACCTTGAATCCTCACCCCGACCCTCTCTTTGGCTTTACCAGCATCGCAATATTCCTTGTGGGATGAATCACTTTGGGAGATAAAGACTGTCAGGCCACCGCTCTGGCCGATTTCCTAATCGTGGACTACCCGTTAGCCTACAACATTATCTCAGGACAACTGGCCATGAATAACCTAGATCTGGTTGTGTCCACAAGGACATTGACGGTCTGCTTTCCCACGGCAAATGGGGTTGGGTGTGTGAAAGGTGAACAGTATGGCCCAACATTGCTATGAAGATGCCGTTAAGATCAGAGGAAAAGGCAGAAGGATGGACGTGACTACTGGCAAAGAGCCTCAAACTTTAAACTCAATCGAGGAAAGCCGTGGCCTTGACCCATAGGATTGGGAAGCAGAAAGAGAAACTGGACCAATCGAAGAACTTGAAGAGATCGAGGTCGGTAAGGCAAGTGACTGGCGATGACTCAAACTTGGGGGTAACTTATCTGTCGATATGAAAAGCCAGCTAACGAACTTCCTCCGGGCGAGCATAGATGTTTTCACTGGGAGCCATGAGGATATGATAGGGATCGATCCTAAAGTCGCATCGCATAAATTGAATATCAACCCCCTCCATCAGCCGGTAAGGTAAAAGAAAAGGCCTTTAACTGCGGAACGGTCCTGTACCCTAAAGGAGGAAGTCAAAAAACTACTAATGAACGGGTTCATCCGGGAGGCTTATTACTTGGTCTGGGTGGCCAATCCCGTCTTGGTCAGGAAGAAAGATGGGAGGTGGCGGACGTGCAAAGACTTTATAGATTTTAACAAAGCCTGCCCAAAAGACAGCTTTGCTCTACCCAGGATTGACCAACTTGTAGATGCCACGGCCGGCCATCAACTCTTCAGCTTCATGGATGCCTATTCTGGGTACAATCAGATACCCATGGAACTACATGACGAGGAGTATACATCATTCATCATGGCTAGAGGGCTATATTGTTACAAGGTAATGCCCTTCAGACTTAAAAATGCCAGGGCAACTTACCAATAGTTAGTCAACACGATGTTTCGGGACCAAATCGGAAAGACTATTAAAGTTTATGTGGACGATATGCTCGTCAAATTTGGGAAGGTCTCTAACCACGTGAAAGACCTGGGTGAAATGTTTTGAATTTTGAGAAGATACCAGATGAAGCTGAACTCGCTAAAGTGCACTTTCGGAGTAGCTTCCGAAAATTTTTTGGGGTTCATGGTGAATAACAGGGGCATAGAGGCCAACCCCGAGAACATAAAGGCACTGGTAGACATGAGGTCACCTAGGGGGACAAAGGACGTCCAGAGTTTAACCGGACAAATTGCATCCCTGAGCAGGTTCATGTCCAAAGCAACGGACCGATGCCTGCTATTTTTTGAAGCCTTAAAAAGGGGGAAGCATTTCAAGTGGATAGAGGAGTGCGAGGCTGCATTTTCATCTTTAAAAGAATATATGGGTCGGGCCCCTTTTCTTTCCAAACCACAGGAAGGCGATGTCCTTATTCTTTACTTAGGAGTGTCATGACATACCATTAACATGACCCTTGTCCGCGAGGAGAACGGGATACAATTCCCATTGTATTATGTGAGCAAACAGATGGTGAATGCCAAAGAAAAATACATTCCAATAGAAAAACTTGTGTACTATCTCGTGGTCGCATCGAGAAAATTACGACCATACTTCTAGGCCCATTCCATCGAAGTTCCAACCCAGTACCTGTTAAAGTAAACTCTCTAAAAAGCAGATACCTCTGGACGACTACTGAAGTGGGCAGTCGAACTCACTCAGTTTGACATCTACAATAAATCATGATCGGTGATTAAGGGATAAGCCTTAGCTGACTTTATAGCAAAGTTCACTGGATCGACGAAAGAGGAGGCTAGAACTATAGAAGAGCCTTCATGGGAGCTCTACCTCGACGGGTCTTCATACGACCATAAGGCAGGAGCGAGAGTCCTACTCATCAGTCTTGAAGGGCATAAAATCCATTGTGCTTTGAGGTTCAAATTTCGGGCCACTAATAACAAAGCTGAATACGAAGCGCTTCTAGCTAGACTCCATCTCGCGAAGGAAGTGCGAGCAGAGAGCTTGAGAATTTTTAGTGACTCCCAGCTAGTTGTCTGCCACATACCAGGGGAATACCAGGCAAAGGGAGTGAAAATGGCTAAGTATTTATAGAAGACACAGGAATTACTCTACATGTTTTGAAGGTACGAAATTAACCAGGTCCCACAAACTCAGAAGGTACACGTGGATGCTCTGGCCCGCCTGGCCATGGCTAAAGACACAGAATTCACAAGAGTAGTTCCTGTAGAAATCCTATCGTCCCCAGCCATAGAACAGGAAAACGAAGTAATGGCAACCACCCTGATATGTGATTCATGGATGACCCCTATCATGAAGTACCTTCAGAGCAGAGAGCTCCCAGACGATCAGTTAGAAGTATACTGCACCCGATTATGAGTGGCAAGAAATTGCATCATGGACAATATACTCTACAGGAGGAGTCTCTCGGCCCCGCTCCTTTGCTACATTAATGGCCCTAAGTGTGACATCATCCTAAAAGAAATACATGTTGGACATTGTGGCAATCATGCTGGGGGGCTGTCATTAGCTCAGAAGGTCCTCCGACAAGGCTTCTTTTGGCCAACTGTGAAGCGAGATGCCATTGACCTCGTCAAAAGATGTAACAAATGCCAGAGGTTTGCCAACATCCCCCGATCTCCTCCAGTTTGCCTCTAGCAAATGATAAGCTCGTGCCTTTTCGTGATTTAGGGGATTGATTTAATAGGGCCTCTTCCCACGGGTCACGAGAACTGTAAGTACACTGTGGTAGCTATGGATTATTTTACCAAATGGGCAGAGGTAAAAGAATTAGCCTAAATCTCTTCCTCGCAGATACAAAAGTTCGTCTGGAATAATATTATCTGTCGGTTTGGCATTCTCCAACAAATAGTATCAGACAACGGGACATAATTCACCAGTGAACAGTTCATCCAATTTTGTGATGACCTTGGGATTTTAAAGAGCTTCTCATCAGTGGATCACCCCCAAACCAATGGGCAAGTGGAGGCAGTCAACA
>JANHAO010006559.1:0-21183 GCA_026873985.1 Saraca asoca
TATAAGTAATTATTATTATAAAAATAATTTTTATAAAAAGAAAATAGAACATTTTGCATTAGTAACCCCTCATGCAAGCAACAAAACTTGCCCAGCAAATCCAAAGGCCACAGACGGCCTTCAACAAATCCAAAGGCCACAGACATCCAAAGGCCGCGTATGCAAAATGGCAAAATGGGCAAAAAAAAACTGAAGAACTTATAAGCTCTTCAGACGCTATTGAACTGAAAAAAGAAGTTTATAAACTATAAGTTATAAGCTCAAAAAATTTATTTACCAAACAATCAAGTCAGCTTATAAGCTTTAAGTTATAAGCTATAAGCTCAAAAAAAAGTTTGCCATACACACTCTAAAAGTCTTCTTCTCCTTCTTCGGCTCTCCCTCTCAGTCGCTCCATCCTCCCTTTCGAATAACTAGAAAACAGTTTAAGATCTTAAAAATACACAATTGATTAGGATTTGAGTTTTATCGTCAATATTTTATAACATTAATTTAAAAATATGGATATAAAATAATTATTTTATTTTTTTATCATTTAATATGCATTGTATCTATATAAATATTTAAATTTTTTATAAAAATTATATTTAATATTCACATAAATATTAAGAGACATTACATAATATTTTAAGCTTTTAAATCATCATTTTACTTAATAGAATGTAAAATAAATGAACAAAAAATCTTAATTAAAAAATTAAATATATTAAAAATTAAATTATGAATAAAAATTAAATTAAAAAATTTATATTTATAATTAAAACGATGTTTTAATCTTTGTTGAAAATAGATATCAAATTAAATTAGTGGTAATTGTCTAACTAAAAATATTCAACAACTACTTCTACCATAATGAAATTTAATTGGGCATATATAACTAACGCTATTTTTCTTTTTTAAAATAATAATTAAATATATAATATATATCATATTATTTAAGAATATGATACATAAAATATTTAAAATTATAATTATGAATAATTTTGAAATTGTACAAAATTTTAATATTTTTTAATAAAATTTTTCAAAGTGTTAACAACATTCAATGATTTAAGTGAAAAACTATTCAAATGCTATAAACTTAGAATTAACATTTAAAATTTGATGATTAATTTCAACGTTAAAAGTTTTATTGTTATTAAGCACGCCGCAACTATCACGTTTCTCTCTCACAATCCAACCTGAACACACATAACCCAATTATCACTCTCGAAATTTTATTCTCATTGTTGCATGACATATGATCTGTCTACGTTGTCATTTTAAATATGAATATTTTTAATTATATTATCTATTAAATATTTATTTTGTTTATATAATCAATTTAGATAAATAAATTGATTAAATCCTAAGTGGATTTATGATGGTAGTTGTTTGATCTTTGATAAGCATTTTCTCTGCAAGTTGTTTTTACAAATAACAATTCCTTAAATCAAGAAATTAAGGTTAATTGAGATTAGATCGTTCAAATTACTTTAAGTAAAGTAAAATATTTAAAAAATTTAAGATATTCATGCTTTCCTTCACTACCATTAAAAGCATTAGTTTTCTATCTACTTTACTTGCCATTTTATTATAAGAGGCATTATCTAAAGTTTATGGAATCGGGTGTACAATTTTTGCTTTAAAAGACTCTAGTAACCGCTCTTCAATTATTAGAAGAGTTGTTTGTTCTTGACCTTTTATCCAAAATGATTTTAAAGATCAACAACATAGACAAGTTCATGTGTACAAAATCTTGAAACAAGTTGAATGATAATTCTTTCTACATGCGATTCAAAAATTACGAGAGGTAGACATCGAATCACAAAATTATAGAACATGTCAACACTCATAATAACAATCTTGTTACGCACACAAAAAAAAAAAAAAAAACAAACTTCATTTTCGTAAACTCTATTATATAATATGAATTGTGCTTTATTACATATTCAAAAGACATAGGTTTTGTGAAATTTTTTTGTACTTTTGCTAATTTTTCATCTTGTAAATTTTATATAAAAGTGACAATTTTTTTATGCAATTTTGAATGATGAATTTATAATTTTTTTTGTACACTTTATTGTATGCAAAATCCAAACATATTTACAATTTTTTTAAAAAGGAAATTATAAAATTTTATGTAAAAACTTAGAACTTCCATAGCTTTTATATTATACTTTCATAAAACTTATAGGACAAGGCAACTTATGCCTAAGAGGGGGAAGAATTGGGTATTTTGAAAATTTTCATAACTCTTAGTGCTCTCTGTGAAAGTTTCTTGATTTTGAAAAGACATGGGATAATTTTAATTCAATCAAACCTAATATAGTTTGATGAAGATGTTTGCACACAAGAAATAACAAATTAAAGCACTTATATAAAGTAACTTATTTAACTATACATAGGCAAAGCCTGAATGAGTACATTCATAGAAGGAAATCACTTCTTTTAAACAAAGTAATTTGTAGGCAAAAAGATTGACAATGAAGCACAAATTACTCAACAAATTTCAACAATAAAAAATAGAGCATCTCACAATCTCAATCAATGAGAGCAAAAAATAGATATCACAAAAGTAATTGCTAGAAAATAAAAAAATAGTGATAAAGAGATTTAAACACAAGATTGATAGTGGTTCCTGCTTTAAAACTAGTTTTCAAGGCATACATCCACTTCTAAGCTCTCAACAAGCTTGAATTCACTAAAGTTAGCAATACCTCCAAGTTTAGATAGGCATTCGAAGAAACTATTACAATGATTGTTCAACCATAACTGCCCTTTAAAAAGCTCAACCACTCACTCAAAAAAGGAAAACAAAAAGCTCAACAACTCTTTCTAACCTAAATAAGGCTCACCCTAAAAACCTCAAATATGTTTGAAAGATGTGACAAAAAATCAGAGAACTCTACAGTTTGGATTTACAAATTCAAGCACTAGAGGAATTGATTTACTCAAATTTAGGTCATGTTGAAGAAATTAGATAAAGAATTGAAGCACAAATGAATTGGATAGTGTTTGCCTATTGGAATTTAAGGTTTTACATCGAGAAAAAATGTAAAATAGGTATTTATAGTAAGTAAACACACACACACACACACACACACACTAAAAAATGACTGTTATTTAAGAATTTTAACCTATGCAATCAAAATCGTGTGGGTATTTATAGCAATAAAACACACACACTAAAATGATCGTTATTTTAAAATTTTAACCCCTACGATTAGAATCGCAAGGATCATCATGAATTCAAAATTTGAATTCCTAATTAGAATCATGAACAGAATTGTGAAATCTAGTTTTGTTGTGAGTGTTTTCTAGATCATATAAAAATGGGCCAAAGAGGACCCAATGAGAGACTGGCCCAATTGGAGAAGACCCAGAACACTCAAAACTGGGGGCAACGAATAGGACAACCAGGTCGTTGGAACACGAGTCTAGGAAAGGGGGAAGCTCTCATCTCGCTAGTCGAAATGCCTCTGCCTTATTACCTACACAAGGCTCCCCTTGACCACAACCAAGTAACGGGCCACCTAAAGCCAAAGACAATTGACTTGATGATCAGCTTATTGGGTCACAAGCCGAAAATAGGAAGCCTAGCTACTGTAGCATCTAAAGTCCAGCTAGCTGCCAGATGCACCTTTCCCCAACCGACACAACAACCCTTTAAACTGACACATCAGCTTCTAAATCGGACACATCAGCCTCCAAAGGTGACATATCAGAGCCAACAGAGACACGTAAAGCATTTATTACCTGTTGTTGTAGAGATTCCTCGGGCAGAAGGTAGCGGCCCAAAAGAAAAGGGAATAGCTAGACCAAAGCCAGATCGCTGAAAGGGGACCTGTGGCAAGAAATTGGACTTGCGGTCTGAGATGGCGAAGTCACTAGTGGGCTCTCCTCTATGCCTGGGGAACCAATTAGACATCTGACGGACGCCGCCTAAAACACTCTACCGGTCCGTAGCCCTCAAGAAGCCGACAATGATTTGCCCAGCATTTATTGTTTGTCGTCTAGCATTTAATACTTGTATAAATGTAATCATAACTGTATAAAAATAAATGATCATTATATGTTGTAGGGACTCCCCAGATAGAGGTGGGGAGAATAGCGAAGCCAAGAAAAGAAAAAGAAGGAACATTTTTTGTAAGAGAGGCAAAAACAAGAAGTTAATACTACTCACCGTGGATGTAGGGGTCATGTTGACTTTAGCCGAACCACGATAAAACTCCTCCTTGCTCTTCTCCCTTTAACAAATAACCTCCATGTTCCATGTCCTAATTCGCAGAACAACAGATCAGTTTCTCGAACCCTTGGTTGACCAATTACCAAAATCGACTGTCAACATTTTGGCACGCCCAATGGGACCGACTGCTTACATATCTTTTGTAATGGCAAGGGAAAGAACAACCAGGAGTTCCGGTGCTGCTAATCCGCCAGCCGGTTGCATTGAAGGACGACAAAATGTGCCTGACGATGAACGTCCAATTTTGGCCAGTACTTCCTCCGCCCTCCTGAAAACAGAAAGAATGCAGGCACTGCGCCAGCGTTAAGAGGCACTCGAAGGCGCAGTCAAAAGACTTGCCAACACAATCAAAACACTGACCTAGGCTTGTATTCAAAGGACCGGGGGACATGATATCCCCCCCGTGCTATCAAGATGTTCGGACAGTTGCAAGCGAAGGTGCCGACGCAGGGACAACAACCAACTGAGGAAGAGGTTCAGAGGGCCAATTCAAATCTTTCCTCCAACTTGCGACCGCAAGAGGCAGGAAGACGGGCTTGCAAGGAGAAAGGACGCCAGTAGAAGAAAAGTCTGCCTCACGCAAAAGGCTCGAGGGTGCACCATTATGATGCCAGAAGTCAGCACTCTGGAATCCAGGGCTGCATGATCAAGGAGTTGCTTTAGAGGTTGCAAAAATTGGAGAAAAGCCCCACGACTCAAGATCAATCAGGCCACTATGAGGACAGAACCCCGTTGTCCAAGGAGATTGAGATGGAACCCCTCCCCTAACGCTTCAAGGTCTCGTCAATCTCAATGTATAACGGAAGGAGCGACCCCTATGACCATCTAGATGCCTTCGACATCTAAATGGACCTACAGACCAGCAATCTTATGGTTAAATGTCGGGTCTTTCCAGCCACCCTTGTAGATGTGTCAAGAGCATAGTTCAAAAGCCTTCCAGCCTCGTAGTATCAGTAGCTGGGAGGATTGCCGAGGAAGATTCTTAGACCAATATGGAGCCCTAAAAAAGTAACTCATGCCCCTTGCCATCTAGCTACGATCTTCCAAAGGAAAAATGAATTGCTGAAGGACTACATCTTCAGATTTCGGTGTGAGATCAAAAACATGGTTTTGACGACAGTATTTTAACTGTGATCTCAGCTGACTCTGCAGGGATGGGAAATTATACGAGAGCATATACAAGTCCATAGTGAAGAACTTGCGGGAATTCTACTAACAAGCCACTAAAAAGATTCGGTAGGAGGAAACATTTGGCTCCAAAGGGTTTGGTCAGAAGGTTGGAGTCAGCTCTTCAACTATTGGCAAAGAAAAGAAAAGAGGAAGCCACGGAAAAGATCGGGCCCATCAGATTAACAATATGGGAACACAACCCATGAAGAGACTTCGAGTGGAATGGTCCGAGCCCCAAAACCGTTATAGTAGCTACAATCTCTTAACGGACACTCCAGAGAGGATATACATTGCAGAAAAGCGCTGGAAAAACTTTGGACAACCGAGGCCACTGATGACTTCCCTAAAGAATCAGGACTCAAGAAGGTTCTATGCTTATCACAATGATATAGGACACACGACCTCCGAATGCAAGTCTCTCAGGGATGCGATCGAAGATCTCATCCGGAAGGGAAACCTAAGAAACTACGTGGCGCGTCCCCTGAGTCACCAATCCCCACCGCACGTAATGCAACCACTTACTGGTTTTTAGCAAGGGCAAACGACAGAGGTACAAACAATCTATACAATCCATGGAGGATCGCACATTGCTGGAGCTTCACGTAGCTCGCGGGAACAATATGTGCAAAATGCGAGCTACGTCCTATCCAAGGCTAACGAGCATAGTAGGCTTGACAAGAAGGCGAGGATGGCCCCTCGATCTATTACTTTTGTTGATGATGATGAGTGGGGAATCCAGTCCCCACACAATGATGCCATCATCATTAGGGCTAAGGTTGGCAATGCCAAAGTAAGAAGGATCATGTTGGACACCGGCAGTTCGGTTAATGTCATGTACAAGGGGCGCTTTAACCAAATGGGATTGAACTAGATCCACCTTCAATCCTCACCTAATCCCCTCGTCAATTTCACTGGCGACGCAATGTTCCCCGTGGGGTGAATCAGACTCCCCATTACTTTGGGGGATAAGGATTGCCAGTCCACCGTCTTGGCCGACTTCTTAATTATAGATTGCCCGTCGGCCTACAATATCATTCTGGGGTGACCAGCCATGAACGACCTGGACTTGATCATATCCACAAAGAATTTAACGATCTAGTTTCCTACGGAAAATAGAGTCAGATGCATAAAAGGTGAACAATACACAACCAAACGATGCTATGAAGACGCCGTCAAGATTAGGGATAGGGAAAAAAAGGTAGGGGCAGCCCCTGGCAAGGAGCCCTAAGCCTTGAACTCGATTGAGATGGACCAAGGCTTCGACCCATGGGATTGGGAGACAGAGAAGGAGATCGGACCTATTGAAGAGCTTGAAGAGGTTGGGTTTAGTAATGCAAATGACCAGCGACAATTCCGGCTCAGTGGAAATTTATCCCCCGATGTGAAGAACCAACTGACAGACTTCCTCAAGGTGAACTGAGGTGTTTTTGCTTGGAGCCATAAGGATATGGTGGGGATCGACCCTATGATCACATCATTTAAGATGAACATCGACCCCTACCACAAACCAGTAAGGCAGAAAAGAAGGCCCCTGACGGCAAAACGCTCTTACGCCTTAAAGGAAGAAGTGGACAAGCTACTAATGAATGGGTTCATCCAGGAAGCTCATTACCCGGTCTGGGTAGCCAATCCCGTTTTGGTCAAGAAAAAGGATGGGAGATGGAGGACATGCATAGACTTCACAGACCTCAGCAAAGCCTGCCTTAAGGACAGTTTCCTTGACAATTTCCCTTTGCCTAGAATCAATTAGCTCATAGACACCACGGCCGGCCATCAACTCCTCAGCTTCATGGACGCCTATTATAGGTACAACCAGATACCTATGGATCCATAAGACGAAGAGCACACATCATTCATCACGGACAGAGGGTTACATTGCTACAAAGTAATGCCCTTCGGACTTAAGAACGCTGGAGCCACCTACCAAAGACTTGTTAACATGATGCTCAACAATCAAATTGGGAAAACTATGGAGGTCTATGTGGACAACATGCTCGTCAAGTCCAGATAGATCCCTGATCATGTGAAAGATCTAGATGAGATGTTCCAAATTTTAAGGAAATACCAGATGAAGTTGAACCTTCTAAAATGTGCTTTTGGTGTAGCGACCGGTAAGTTCCTGGGGTTCATGGTAAATAATAGAGATATAGAGGCCAACCTCAAAAAAATAAAGGCGCTCGTAGACATGAGATCGCCCAGTGGAATAAAAGATGTCCAGAGCTTGACCGGATGAATTACAGCTACAACCTTACTTCCAGGCCCACTCCATTAAAGTCCCAACTCGGTACCCGCTAAGGTAGACTCTCCAGAAGGCAGACGTATCGGGTCGACTACTAAAATGGGGGGTAGAACTCACCCAATTCGACATACACTATAGCCCCTGGTCTGGAATCAAGGGACAGGCCATAGCCGACTTCATAGCAGAGTTTATCGATTCAGTGGAAGAGGAGGCCGGAGCATCAGAAGGTCCCTGGTGGGAACTTTACACTAACGGGTCATCATGTGAACATAATGCGAGAGCAGGGGTCCTGCTGATCAGCCCTAAAGGGCATAAAGTCCATTGTGCCCTGAGACTCAATTTCTGAGCTACCAATAACGAAGCTGAATATGAAGCGCTTTTGGCTGGACTTCGCCTCTCAAAGGAGGTGCAAGCTAAAAACTTAAGGGTTTGTAGTGACTCTCAGCTGGTTGTTTGTCACATAAAAAGGGAGTATCAGGCCAAAGGAGCAAAAATGGCTATATATTTACAGAAAGCACAGGAGATGCTTCGCACATTTCAGAAATACGAAGTAAGCAAGGTCCCCCGGGCTCAGAATGCCCACGCAGACGCTCTAGCCCAGCTCACCACAACCAAGGATGCAGAGTTCTCAAATGCAATTCCTGTGGAAATTTTGTCATCCCCTAGCATAAGATAGAAGGACGAGGTAATGGTAACCACTCCAGTGCACAGCTCATGGGTGACTCCCATTATGAAATACCTTCATAGCCATGAACTCCCCGAAGACAAGTTAGAAGCTCGCCGTATTCAGTTTCACGTAGCGAAGTACTATGTCATAGACAATGCGCTTTACAGAAGAGGTCTCTCGACCCCGTTGCTTCGCTGTATTGATGGCCTTGAATGCGATATCATTTTAAGAGAAATACACGCCAGACATTGTGACAACCACGCTGGGGGGCTCTCATTAGCATAAAAAGTCCTTAGGCAAGGCTTCTTCTAGCCATCGGTGAAACGGGATGCCATCAACCTGGTCAGAAGATATGATAAATGCCAAAGGTTCGCCAACGTCCCTCATGCCCCTCCAGCCTATCTCCAACAAATGATTAGCCCATAGCCCTTCGCCATTTAGGGGATCGACCTAATAGGGCCTTTTCCCACAGGCCATGGGAACTGTAAGTACGCTGTGGTCGTCGTGGACTACTTTACCAAATGGGCAGAGGCCAAAGAGCTGGCTCAGATCTCATCCTCTCAAATACAATAATTTGTTTGGAATAACATTGTCTGTCGATTCGGTATCCCCTAACAGATAGTGTCAGACAATGGGATGTAGTTCACCAGTGAGCACTTCACCCAGTTCTGCGATGATCTTGGGATCCTAAAGAGCTTCTCATCAGTAGTGCACCCCTAAACTAACGGGCAGGTAGAAGCAGTTAATAAGATTATCAAGTAGATTCTAAAGAAAAGATTGTAGGCAAGGAAGGGAGTCTGGGTGGACAAGCTACCAACAGTGCTATGGGCTTATCGTACCACAGCCTGCAACCTCATCGGGGAAACTCCTTTCTCAATGGTTTACGGGACGAAAGCAATGCTGCCAGTTGAATACGAAGTTACACCACACCAAAGAGCCGCTTTCAATGCGAAAGAGAATGATGAGCTGCTCTCAACAAGCACCAACCTTATTGAGGAAAAAAGGGATGAAACATGTTTAAGGATGGCAACTTATCGGCAAAGAGTTTCCCAGTATTACAATAGAAAGGTGCGGGTTTGATGCTTCAAGATAGGTGACCTCGTATTACAGCTTGTCCTACCAGGAGATCGTGCCCCCAAAGATGGAATGCTGGGACCAAATTGGGAAGGTCCATACATTGTGAAGGAAAGGTTGCAAGCTGGGGGATATCGTCTCACCAACATCGAAGGGACAGAACTTTCTCGGGCTTGGAACGCTGAACACCTCCAGCCCTACTACTAGTAGAATAAACTCGATGTAGAAATTTCATAATGGCATTATGAATATGTAAAATTACCATCTATATTAGCACACTATCCACTTAGACATGTTGGCGATGTATGTGCTTTCCAAATTCATAAAAATAATGTTGTTCTTAAAGTAAGGTGCGTTAAATAGATATCTGGTTTTCCCCCTAACCCAGCATAAGCCGTAGGGAGTGCAAAAGTGATAAAACAAAATAAGGAGAAGGAAAAAGGCAAAACCTATTGGAGCTTAAATTGTCTCAGTTTACAACTCAATAAACACAAGAAAAAGAAATAAAATCCTAAAGAGAGGCACTTGGAGGAGGCCCTGAAATAAGAGATTCCTGGGCATCGGAAGGGTTCTTTACGAGCATACTGTTAGATGCCTCTTCGCCAAGATCGACCTCAACTGCTACTTCTTCCCGCAAGGCAGCCCCGGCTGAGACGTCTCTTTCCTCAGTAGGTCCCTTAGCAACTTCGATACCCAATGTGGAAGCCATCCCTGCTTCTTCAATGAAGCTCTGTATGATCTTTGAAATCTCCCCACCAAAGAAAGAGAAATCCATGCTTGGGTGTTTCAACCACAACGTATACATAAAGCTATCAGTAGTATGAGCGATAGCAGCTGCCCGAGCTTCCTCAATCATGGTGGGGGTATCCTCCTTTATCTTGACGACTTCACCTTCAACACGTGCAACCCTCTCCTCAATCCACCAAGCCTCCTCAGCAACATGCTTTGCCTCCTCACGAGCCTCCATAAGCTGCCCTCGGAAGCCCCCGGCCTCTTAGGCCAGAAGGAACATTTCCTCCTTACTCTTTTGAAGTTCCTCATGGGTCTTCTGCAGCCTCGCGACAAAGTTAGCCACTCACGCGTGAAGGACTCCTCCCCTCTCCTCGTCGCCGCGTCGGCATTCTCTAATAGGTGCTCGATGTCCCCCAACTTCACAGCTAACCTCGTCACTTCATCAGTGGTGACAACAAGGTTAACTTTGAGCTTCACCCTCTCTATCTCCTAGGTCAGGCACTCATCCCTCTATTTGATGGCCTTGACCCCCCCTGAATAGGCAAAGGAAAAGAGAAAGGAGGTCAGAGCATGAAACACAAAAATACAAAAGAAACCAAAGAGTGAAAGCTTCGCTTACCACTAGGCAATGGTTGGCCAACATCTCCATTAGGGTGCTGCCCCGTATCCCATCGTCCTCCAAAGAAGCAACGTTCTGGCCAAGGATCCACCCTACATTCTCGTGAATAAAATTATAGAAGGATTAAGTCTTAGTTCCTGGTCCTTCGGAGGAATGTGCCGACGCATCAACTGGAAAAACTGGCGAGCCATGAGCAAGCTCCTTACCGAGTCTCCGCCTCTGTAGGGGAGGTTGACCAAGGAGGTCGCTTCCATGGCTCTACAACCCTTCGACTTCTCTCTCAGTTTCACCAGGTCCATGGTGTAAAGGTTGGGCAGGTGGAAGAAGAGTTTCCTCAACTATAGATAGGCTAAAAGGAAGGTCAACTCGAGTAAAAGCTAGGGGAGGGAGCGGTATAGCTATAGGAGGACCTCGGGAAATCAGAGAAGAGGAAGGATGATCGGCACAAGCACCAGCAACCCATTTGTGACTTCGAGGGGGCTATACAAGATTGACTCTAACCATGTTTGCCTCTTTGCTGAAGTCTGCAGGAGGAACTTCCCTTACACTGCGAACTCCAATGTCACGTGAACTATCAATAAGCTCAACTCCTAAGGGGGGAGAAAGTCTGTAAGCTCGCAGGAGGTCTTTGGTGAACCTGGCACTGCTTGAAGAGGCGTTAGATGTAGACAGTTCATTCAAAATCTCTGCTTCCTCAACACCCAATTCCAATCTCTTTCTCCGGATACCCTCTACAGAAAACATAAAAAGATGTAAAAAAAAAAGGGGAATACAAAACGGGGGAGCAATGGCAAACAAAGAACAAAATAAATAAAAACCAACCCCCACTCCAACTCGCTCACCCAGATCGGTTGCTAATTAGAAATTATGAAGGCGACGGAGTAACGGGCAGGATACGAAGAACCAGTGGGTTTTTAAGGGCCTGCATTGGACTTCCCTCGGGCCTCGCCCCAAGGCAATGCTTTCTTATACCTCGTGGGACAAGGTGATAGATAATAGAAACCTTCCTGCCGGCTGCCCCCTTGGTCTGATAAAGGAAGCACAAGGCCTACGCACTGGG
This sequence comes from Saraca asoca, assembly GCA_026873985.1. Taxonomy (NCBI): domain Eukaryota; kingdom Viridiplantae; phylum Streptophyta; class Magnoliopsida; order Fabales; family Fabaceae; genus Saraca; species Saraca asoca. The sequence goes on from JANHAO010006559.1 coordinate 11,790, forward strand.
AGGACAAAGGCCATTCTAGAGGTGTATGAGGGCGAAAGAAATTAACGAGGCATAAGCGTTAGGCATTAGCTACGCCGGAACAAGACCTAACTCGTTTAAAAAATCGATAATGATTGGGGAGACGGGAAACTGAAGGCCTGCATTCAGATGGTGGATGCTAATAGCCACAAACCTCGACGAAGGATATGCGGCGTGATCCGCGAGGGACGACACAAGCATGCAGTAGCCCTTCAGGAAAAAGCACGCCTCTGCAATTCCTTCCATCTCCCTCGGTCTGATAGTAGACGAAAAGCGTTTCAAGGTAGGAGTGGCTCCAGCTCCCTCTGGCTCCCCACGAGCCTCAAACCCACTCATGACTTCGCCATTCTGGGAAGCGGCATCTCGCGAATGATAAACCTCCTCACTTTCCTTAGTCTCAGTGTCCTCATTGACTATAAGGTGGCGGTGGCATTGGGTAGACTAAGACATATACAAATAAGGAAAAGGTAGGAAGGGAAAATTAGGTCCCGGATAGAAAAAATCTGTTGATCCCGGAACCACCCAACCTGAGAAGAGCAAAAGCTGCCCCAAAATCACCCGAGTAATGCAAAAAAGGAGCCCTATAGAAGGAGTTTATACCAATACAAGGACCCGAGACATTCCATTGTTACCATCCGGCACCCTAACCACCGTCAACAAAACAGACGACAACCCACTCCAGTCATCGTTCCCTCACCAGACACTAGAAGGCGCCCAAAAAAAAAAAACAAACAAACAAGATAAACAACCACAAACAATGACATGAGAGCAAAAACTCACCTTGGCATTGAAGAAAAAGATTGGAAAGCTTGAATCGAGGATGGGAGATTTGCAACTTGAAAGCTGGTCCGAAAATGACAAGCAAAGCGGAGTAAGATCCTTCAGAGGGGAAGATGAACGGTCTCTAAAATAAGAAAAGAAATATGGAGCAAAACAAAGATAATGGCTAAAGAGGGGGAATTCTCCGGATTTTAAAATAAAAAAAATGAACCATCAGATAGAGAAACCCTTCAACTGACTTGTAATCCAACGGACCAGTGCCCCCTAGGCATTTAATGCAAAAACCTGACAACCAGGTGGGAGTCATCATTGTGCCGGTTGCTGAACTCAAAAAGTGCACAGCAACCTAACTTTTCAAACTTCTGACAGAAGAATAAGGGAGCAAGATACATACCTGACCTTAACATAGCTCATAACATAAAATAAAAAGAGAAGAAACAAAGAGAGAAACTGGTGCACTTCTGGTAACGATCCATTGCTTGTAGCTCTCATGCAAGCCAAAGACTCGTAGCTCTCATGCGATTCATCTCAGTAGCTCGGGCATACCTGATGCGCAAGCACTAAGCCTCTAGAGCTCGTTGCCAAATAGCTCGGGCACACCTGGTACTATAAGCACTAAGCCTCCAGAGCTCTCATCTAAGTAGCTCGGGCACACCTGGTGTGCAAGCACTAAGCCTCCAGAGCTCGCTGCCAAATAGCTCAAGCACACCAGGTGCTATAAGCACTAAGCCTCCAGAGCTCTCATCTCAGCAGCTCGGGCACAACTGGTGCACAAGCACTAAGCCTCCAGAGCTCACTACCGAATAGCTCGGGCACACCTGGTGCTATAAGCACTAAGCCTCCAGAGCTCTCATCTCAGCAGCTTGGGCACACTTGGTGCGTAAGCACTAAGCCTCTAGAGCTCGCTACCAAATCACTCGAGCACACTTGGTGCTATAAGCACTAAGCCTCCAAAGCTCTCATCACAGCAGCTTGGGCACACCTGGTGCGCAAGCATTAAGCCTCCATAGCTCGCTGCCAAATAGCTCGGGCACACTTGGTGCTATAAGCACTAAGCCTCCAAAGCTTGCTACCAAATAGCTTGGGCACACCTGGTGCTATAAGCATTAAGCCTCCAAAGCCGAACTTACCTCTCGTATAGGTCCACTAAATTGCCCAATTGGAGCAATGGGTAAAACCCACAGCCTCCCATAATCAAGTCCAAAGCAAATATGAGCATCAGACCGTTCGTGCCACTAGCTACTTGCAATTCACAAAGGTCTGCCGATGGCCCCCAAGCATGTAGGGCCACCAAAATGGTATACCGACCACGAAGAGCATGTTGGAAACTCCCAGCTTGCGATGCAAGCTACGAGTTTAGGGGCTGATGTTGTAGAGATTCCTCGGGTAGAAGGTAGCAGCCCAGAAGAAAAGGAAACAACCCAGACCAAAGCTAGATCACTGGAAGGGGACCTATGGTAGGAAATTAGACTTGCGGTCTGAGATGGCGAAGTCACTAGCGGGCTCTCCTCTGTGCCTGGGGAACCAATCAGACATATGACAAATGCCGCCTAAAACACTCTACCGATCCGTAGCCCTCAAGAAGCCAATAATGATTTGCCCAACATTTATTGTTTGTCGTCTAGCATTTAATGCTTGTACAAATGTAATCATAATTGTATAAAAAATAAATTATCATTATCTATTGTAAGGGCTCCCCAGATAGAGGTGGGGAGAACGACAAAGCTAAGAAAAGAAAAAGAGGGAACATTCTTTGTAAGAGAGGCAGAAACAAGAAGTTAATACTACTCACCGTGGACGTAGGGGTTATACTGACTTTAGCCAAATCACGATAAAAGTCCTCCTTGCTCTTCTCCCTTTAACAAATAACCCCCACGTTCCATGTCCTAATTCATAGAATAGTAGCTCAGTTTCTCGAACCCTTGGTTGATCAATTACCAAAATCGACCGTCAACACCTGTCAAGCATTTATTGCTAGCAAGAGAAATCATATTTTTACTATTCACTAAATTACACTTGTAACCTTCCACCTTTCTATAAATAGGGGAAGAATGATCATCATGAGATAAGCTAAAATATACACTGAAACCCTACCAAAACAGTGGATAAGCCTTTGTACTGTTACTCTACTGAAACAAATAAGGTAACCATCCTTTAAAACATATATAAAACTACCATAGACATAGGAACCGATTGTCTTTAGCTAAACCACATTAAAGACCCTCCTTGTCCTTATTGTTCTTCCTCTTTCCATTCTCTTTCCTTTGCTTATTTCCTGCTTACAATTTGGGGTGTCAAGGACCTTAACCACTAATCGGATTTCATTGTTGTTATATACAAAAAATGGTCGCATGGACTCATGATCGTGGGGCACTCGAAGGACCAGCAAACCTCGTTATGGCCATCAGAAAGTGACGTAACGAGGACCCTCTAGCATCCCAACGAATAGGCTATCGCAAGAACTAGCTTGACGAGCAGTCGATCACTCTACTCGAAGCTCGCTACTTCACCCCAACGATGTTCGAATTCCTCACTCGGGATGCCCAGCGACAAATGCTGACAGATGCAAGCCTGCAGCCAGCCTAGAAGGCCTACTCTACAAACTGCATTCTGTAATGGCCGAGTTGTAGTCCTTTTACCATCTTTCTCATTTATTATTCGATGTAATACAATTGTAACTTGTAATTAATGCATGTCCCCCTCCTCCTTCTATAAATAGGAGAGCCTTATTAGAAAAGAGGGAGAAGCCAATCTTGTAAGCAGAAATTCTACCAAAGTATTCACTAATAAAACCTCCGCCGTGGACGTAGGGTCCGGTGTTGTTCGGATTTAGCCGAACCACATTAAAAGCGTTGTTTCCCCTTCTCCTTCTCCTCCTCTCAGCTCATCTTCTTTTGCATTTCAGAAGCAGTATTGGTCCACCGAATCTCTTCCCATTGGCTGAAGTTTGGGTCCTCCGTACGAACCAAATTCCATTGTCAACATTTTGGCATTGTCTGTGGGGACCATCTACTCTCTAAAATCACTATTACGGCCCAGCAATGGCTAGAGGAAGAACGACTTGTGGCTCTAATGTTCCAGCTCCTTAGCAGCATGGTGCTGCGCCCGAAACTCAAGAGGCTCAAACGCCCAGTCAGTCCCATACAGCGCTTGAAAATACAGTCAGGGAGTTGACTGAAGCAGTCAAAGTGCTTGCTCAAGCACAGGCGCAAAATGCTCAGAGACAAGAAGAAGTCATGGTGTAACTCCAGCAGCTTCGTGACGACGCTTAGAGAGACACTTACGATGACCGTGATAGTCAGCAACTAGGAGGCTCGTAATGGGCAGGAAGCCTCACCCCTTAGTCTGAGACGTGTAACCAAACAATGGAGGAAGTCCTCTGTAGGCTCGAACGGCTAGAGGAGTACCTACAACCTCAAAACAATCAGCCTCGTCGTAAGGAAAGCTCCCCAATCTCCGTGGAGATCGAGAAGCAATCTCTCCCATAAAAACTCAAAGTGCCTACTAACCCACTGTATGATGGGAATAATGACCCAAGTGATCACCTGGACGTGTTCAATACTCAAATGGACCTCTAGATGATCGATCCCCTGGTGAAATGCCGTGTCTTTCCTGCTACACTGGGAACTATGCCCCGGTTATGGTTCAGACGCCTCCCCACTCGCAACATCGGCAGCTGGGAAGAATGCCAAAGAAAATTCATTGACCAGTACTGAGCCTTGAAAAGGCAACTCGCGCCTCCTTGCCATCTTGTGATGATTTTTCAGCGTAAGGAGGAGTCACTCAAAGACTACCTTGCCTGATTCAGGCACGAGGCCAACTCAGTGGAGAACCCCTCAGAGGAAAGTATTCTAATAGCCATCTCGACGGGACTTCACACAGATGGCAAATTGTATAGAAGCCTCTATAAGTCCCCCGCTCGAGATCTCATTGAATTTTGTGATCGGGCAAGCAAACAAATAAGATGGGAGGAAACCATCGAAACGGAGGAGCCCAAGCATAGAATGGGCCATAATGGTCCCGCTGCAAGCAAAAAGAGGGGTAGCGAGAGCCACGCTGACCCCACTCCTCATCTCGCAAAGAAGGCAAAATCTCAGCGACCCAATGGCCGCTTCGAGAGCTATAGCATATTGTTAGATGCACAAGACAAAATCTTTGCCACAGAGAGGCATAATGAAGACTTCGGAAGGCCCAGACCCATGAGGGTGCCCACGAAGTCCAGAGATCAAAGCAGATTTTATGCCTATCATAATAAGGCTGGGCACACCTCAACAGAAGAGGCCGATTGCAGGATTATATGGTAGGATCGTTAGGGCAACGTGCTCAGCAACCTCAATGAGTTATCACCCGAGAGCCTGAGCCCTCCATCCGAACCATATTCTAATCCTGTATTATTCGTCTGTTATCAATGTGTCTAGTTGTACCAATTACTGTATGCTGAATCAATGGAAATTGCTGATTGGCTACGTATTTCTAGACAAAGAGTTTTTCAATCTGTCATCACAAACTCACTTCAGCGAATGGTCTTCACCTCGCTATAGCACTCGCTTCAACGAATGGTTCTCACCTCGCTACAACACTCACTTCAGCAAATGGTTCTCACCTCGTTACAGCACTCGCTTCAACGAATGGTCCTCACCTCGCTACAGTACTCGCTTCAGCGAACAATTTTCACCTCGTTACAGCATCTGCTTTAGCAAATGGTTTTCACCTTGCTGTAAAAAATAAACAAAACCAAGGGTGAGACAGCTTTGAGCCTACCTTGCTACGCCCGAGGGTGAGACGGCCCTTGAGCCTACCTCACGGCTTTGAAAAATAGAACCGAGGGTGAGATGGCCTTGAGCTTACCTCACAGTGCCCAAGGTTGAGACCATCCTTGAGCCTAGCTCACAGCTTCGAAAACTTAAACATAATTTTTGCAGGAACTCCCCATAGCTCTCATGCGGATGAATTTCCCACAACCTTCGCATGGGATTATCTCTCGTGCCTCAAACGAAATTCTTTGGGCACAGCCCACATGTGACCCCCTCTTGTAGCGAGTTGAGCAGTTAGAAAAATAAAAGCACAGTCGATTGGCCCAAAAGAGAAATTCTCATTAATTATTGAAAGTGTACATATAACAATGCATTCATTATAGTTTCTAAAAAGGAGAAGGACTCATCCCACGTGCAGACCTCAACAAGTGAGGCGACGATACATCAAGGGAAAAAGACTGAAAGCCTGGCATAAAAAAAATCAAAAGGCCAACTACTAGTCGTTAGGCTCGCAGAAGAGCAGTAGCCCTAGAGTTCCTCCTACTTATTACCTCTGGCGCACCCTTTTGAGCCAGGCTAAGGGCAAATCAAAAAGTAGTAAAGCTGGCTGGCTAGGTAGTAGAGCCACTAGTGATGGCCGGAGAAGGTGGCCAGAAGTCACTGTGAGAACCCGTAGTAGCCTGCCTGCCGAGTACCACGACAGAGCCACGTGCAACAGTCTATCAATGTCTCCTGCCACTCTGCAATAGGCCATCCATGTCTCAACAAGCTTCGCTAGAAGCCAAGACACCAAAACACCGAGGGCTCTTCAGTCTCCTCCATCATGCTTCTTTGGGATGAATAAAAGAACATCCCAAGCTATATATAGACCCACTCGGCCCTTTGAAGAATCCAGAAAGAATCTGGCCAGATCTTTATCCAATGGCTCTGAATAAGCAGTGATGCCACGCCAATGGCCAAAAATAGCAAATAGAGGAAAGTATGGCCTTACGCAGAATGGAAAGACATTTGGCATGGCACTTCAGTCAGAAAAGAACACTAACCGAAGATACGAATCAAGCCTAAAAAATACGCAACTCCCGATCTGCAGAGCAAACTGAGAGTTGGGGGGCTTATATGTTATATACAAAAAATGGTCGCATGGACTCGCGATCATAGGGCACTTGAGGGACCAGCAAACCTCGCTATACCCATCAGAAAGTGGCATAACGAGGACCCTCCAGTGTCCCAGCGAATAGGCTATCGCAAGAACCAGCTTGACAAGCAGTCGATCACTCTGCTCCAAGCTCGCTACTTCACCCCATCAATGTTTGGATTCCTCACTTGGGATGCCCAGTGACAAATGCTGGCAGATGCAAGCCTGCATCTAGCATAGAAGGCCTACTCTACAAGCTACATTTTGGAATGGCCGAATTGTAGTCCTTTCACCATCTTTCTCATTTATTATTCGATGTAATACAACTGCAGCTTGTAATTAATGCATGTCCCCCTCCTCCTTCTATAAATAGGAGAGCCTTGTTAGAAAAGAAGGAGAGGTCAATCTTGTAAGCAGAAATTTTGCCAAAGTATTCACTAATAAAACCTCCACTATAGACGTAGGGTCCGGTGCCGCCTGGATTTAGCTGAACCATGTTAAAAGTGCTGTTTTCCCTTCTCCTCCTCCTCTCGGCTTATCTTCTTTCGCACTTTAGAAGCAGCATTGGTCCACCAAATCTCTTCCCATTAGCTAAAGTTTGGGTCCTCCATACAAACCAAATTCCATCGTCAACAACTGTCAATAAGTTTGAAGTTTCAATTAGAATCATGATCAGAATTATGAAATCTAGATATGAAGTCTTCAATTCGAGTCATAGAAAAATAGTGCAAATATCAATTTAAGTCATTCTAAATTACAACCATTCGGCTAGCCTTGCTAGCGTTTAGATGCTTGTGATCAACATCACAAAAACATGTGTAAACTTCTAATTTGAATCTCCAGGCAAACTTCACTTGTACAATCATGATCACGGATACACTACAAATTGCTTGATTCGAATTGCTAGACTAGAGATTAAAAAACAAAATTTGAAAATTCATTTCAAATCATCTCAAACCTTATAATTCAATCCAAAAAACATAATTCCAAGCTAAAATAGCATGATAACTCATTTAAAAATACATTCAAATGTTTTGGTGAAAATTTTCTAAACCTTTTTAACCAAAACTATGGGACAAACCTTTCAAAAATAGTTCCAAAATATGAACTAAATTCTAATATACCTAGAGCTTTACAATTTTGACTAGACAAGGCCTAAATTAAGTCTTCAATAAGAAATCCAAGGTCATCCAAGATTGATCTACTCAAATTAAATCAAATAAGCTCAATTAAAATTGTTTGTTGTCATTAAAGTACAAATTCTATCAATTTACGAAAATTAGGGTTAAGGTTAACAAAACTAATTTAGTATATTATATAAGAAGCATGAAATTAATACAATATACAAGAGAAAGCCCAATAGTGATAAAGGAAGTATAGAACTTTTGATAGAATACGTTTTTGAAATAATAACGAATAGTTAAGGACGTTCAATAGCTTGCTTAGTAAAACATAAGTGAACACTAATTTTGGAGTCTAGTTCTCCTTCTCAAAAAATTGATGGACATATCTCATCAAAGTAGAGGCACTTTTTTTTTTCAAAGATAATAATAGTATATAATATTATAGTTAAATTTGTATATATAATTTGTTTGAATTTATAATTTCATTCTAATATATATTTTTTTATAATTAGGTGTTAGAGTTTATTTTCTTTTGTAATTAACTTTGTATTATGGTCAATATGAAGACTTCCGTCCAAAACCTAAGGTTAATATTGTTTATTTGTGCAATCACATCATTGACATGTAAATGGAAAAGGTAGTATATCAATTACAAAATTATCAAAAATAGCCAAAAAAATCATTTTAATTATACATATATTTTATTCTAATAAATTCGATTCCATTGTGTCTAACTGAATATTTCCTTCAAAATGCAAAAATTGGTCATCCTCACACATCATACTTCATGTCATAACTATATAAATTCATAAATGTTAGTTATGTCTGACAATTACACATGAAAATCCAACAACTAAATTATGAACTCAACCCAATTACCATTTCAAATTGATCTTGTTACATAGTATAAATAATATACAAATCAATAATATGTGCATTCCTCTTGATCCCTATTAGCCTTTAGGAGAATCCATCTACTAATCCTAATAGAGAGATTGCAAGATTGATAAAGGTAAGAGTAGAAACCTATCTTATATATACAAAACTCTACTGGCTAAATTGACCCATCATAATAAAGCCTTGTTAGAAGAATTAGACGACTATAAATTATTTTTTGTCTAAGTGTCATTTTAAGCCCCACAATATTGTTTCTTTATATGGGCTAGTTCACAATATTAATTTGATATGCTTGTAATTTAGATTTTATTAAAATATTTTGAACTAAACAACATAGTTCATATCATAATAAAGAAAATTATTCTTTGAATTACAATATGTTGTCACATCAAAGAATGTCAAAGTAAATATGACACTATTATAACTACAAGTCTAGATTAAAATCATAACTACAAAAAAAATTGTTTTTAGCAATCGAAATTTTCGGTCTCTAAAATATGAATTTCGGTCGCAGAAATATTTACAATCGAACAGACACCGAAAATCAGGAGTCACTAAAACCTTGGTCGCAATCCAACCAGCAACCGAGGGGGTTCGGTCACTGAAGTTAGCGACCGAATTAGCCACTACCTATGTCGGTGACAAAAATTCTGGAAGGTCGGTCGCCATTTGTATTTTTGCAACCA
>JANHAO010006560.1:0-21195 GCA_026873985.1 Saraca asoca
GGAACCCCTTCTCCCTTTTTTTTCCCGCCAAAATTTTCTCCCCCCCCCCCCCCCCTCCTCTTGTTTTCCTCGCCACCAATCACGCCCGAAAGTATCCAATAAAAAACAAAATTAGGTGGTAGGAAGCTGAACCAATCCTTGTCAACTTGACGGCCATGTTTGACATTAGCTTTTACTGCCCCTCCGGAAGTAGAAAATGGTGCATCTCTTTCATTTCTAGATGAAGAGCTAATGAAATATTTCTTCCGGTTGATAAATTTTATTATACAAAAGATTTTAAGTAGTTTTTTTCTTTTGAAAAAAATCCAAAGTAAGAGACTTTTCACAAAATGGCATATCACTGACGTGGCAAATTCTGTGCCAGCCCGCAAATTTTTGTCGTTAGAGATGAATAACCATGTAATTCATTTCATCACTTAATCTCTTTATCTCTAATCTTCCCTCATTCTCATGGCTTTCGCTGCAACTCTGTGGCAAAACTCTTTCTCATGCGTTCATCACTTCCCACAGACTATAAGAAGAAAACAGTTTCGTTTCACATCGATTAGAGCAGTGCAATCTACAAATTCAAGCGAAGCAAATGCAGCAGAGAGCAAGAGTGATGGGTCCGCTAATGCTCAACCTTCAAGCACTACAGCTAGACCCAAGAAGCCCGTCTTTTCCTGTGAGCTCAACATTATTTAGGTTTTTTTTTTTTATACTTGTAATTTGAGATATTGAAGGAGTTTAAGGGCTTCCCTTTGATTATTACGTTATGTATTTTCTTTCTGGGCAGTGAAGAAAGGTCAGATTGTAAGAGTGGACAAGGAGAAGTATCTCAATAGTATAAACGTAAGATATAAACATTATTCTAGTGCTCCATACTTGGCCTAAACTGTGAATATTGAAATGTCAAGTTTAATATTTTCAGTATCTGTCTGTTGGGCATCCTCCTTACTACAAAGGGCTAGACTATATTTATGAAGATCGTGGTGAGGTATTTATAGCAAATAACGCAAACTAGTTTTGCTTGGTAATACAAGTTTCTTACTGACTGTGTAACTCTTTTAGGTACTGGATCTTCGTATATTTGAAACAGGAGAATATGCACTTGTAAGTGGCTTTTAGCCGACTTCATATCTCATCTTTTTTTTCCAAATATTATGAAGGAGCAACAATAAAAGATGAAATCTGTTTATTATTATTTTTTTATGATAAATGAAAATTATGCAATAACAGGATGCTGCTGCTAAGATAAATTTTGCAGCTTCTTTTTTTTTTTTTTTTCTGGTAATGCTGTTGGTCAAGCAATGCCAGGCTTAAGCAACTAATGGCACATCATATTATGTAATCAGTTATAATTTTGAGAAATTATGTAAGTCCTACGATTTGATTCTGACCAAAGTGTTTGGTAATTTAATAGATTGCATGGGTTGGGATTCCTACTGCTCCGGCATGGCTTCCTACAGACATGCTTATCAAGGTACTGTTTAATTACTTCACCTTATTAATTGTAAAAAAATTCTAGAATTAAACAAGGTAGTCAAACTCTACTTGCATCTGTCATGGTAATTCGGCCTTTGGCTGTTTAAGGATTGGGTTGAAAATTGTGATCGGTTTATTTGCTATCTAATTGAACATTTTTGTCTATACAGATATATTATGATTATCTGCTTCCTTTTGCATTAGTTACTCTTAAAGTGACTGAGATTACCTGGCCTTTTTTTCTCTTTGCAGTCAGATAAGCTCGATTATGAGAGACTTTGACCTACCATTGGTTCATAGAGCTATGCTTTATCTAGTGTCACAAAAATTGTCTGATTGAAAAGGCTTTGTTTGTGAATCATCCTTTACTTCCTTCCACATCTTTGGTCCATATCTGAGTAGTCACATCTAACGGTTCATGTCAATGATTGAAGACAATCATGATCACTACCCATCAAAGATTTTGGTCGTAAAAATGGTTCTACGAGTATCCGAATCCAGATAAATATTAAGGACTGAAACTCTGCATAGCGAAAGCAGCCTCCAGAAAATTAATGAGAAACACGTTAGTCAATGTGCAAATACACTTTCTTGATTAGTAGGTATGGAAATGGAGGGAAAATAATGTTAATGGCAGTATAAATGACATGATTATAGCTAACTAAAACTGTTAAAAAGAAATAGAATGGCTTCACTCAAGTTGTAGTAACTGAAGCATCTCAGTCCGTGCGGCACTAGCACCAGCATTCTAAAGCTACGTATGCTTACTATGGCCATATATGTTTGCCCCTCGACTTAGGCTCCTTGTCAAGCATTGACAAACAATGACTTACGGCGATATTACGCTACAACATACATGCGATGAGAATTTCAATACAAATTCCTATAAATGAAGCATCCCTTGATGCATCTCTTATTCAAAGAGAAATAAATCTCTATTACTGTGATATATCAGCAAAACTAATGTGCTTCGGTAAATGCTTCCCTTCTACCATGGCTGCTTCTTATCAGTTGTCAAGCATTCTGGCAACAGGTATGGTGGCTTGACAAGGACAATTCCCATAATATACGTTAAAATTTATACTTGCATAGACATATGGCAAATCGAAGTTATTTGCGAAAAGGCAAAGGCTAATAATAATCAAACCCCCTCTTTGCACGTTTAGTGGATTTCATAAGCTCCACCAAGGAAGGAAGGCGTTTGGGCACAGGAACATTCATTGACCTATACAATTTTCTGAAACCTTCACTAAAACCTGAAGATCCAATATTCAAATAAGAGGCACTCTTACAAACGGTTGGTTCCTGATCCTCTGATTGGTGATTTTTATCTGGATCTATATCTTTCTTGCTTTCCAGTGAATTCTCCCATCTCACTTCAGCATCTTGCTCTGGGTTCAATATTTCTTGCCCTGCGTCACTTGAAACTGTTCGTGGTATGTCATTCACAGGCGACATTGTACACTCTCCTTGTAAACTAACATCTTGGAGGACTCCTAGCCTTGCTCTTCCAAATAATGTGATAGGCAACCTTTTGCTTGGAAGAGAAAATTCTACAAGTTCTCTAGTGTCAGTACATTGTTTCACTGGTGATTGAGTTTGTGTACATGGTTGAGGATTCCCTTCTATCACAGGAGGACAGCTCACGGAATTAATCAACACATCAGCATCTGAAGAAGTCTCTTCAGTTATATCTAGAAGCCTCCAAACAGTGTTGTTAAGAGCTACCTTAGAGTTGAAACAGTGTTTCTTAACATAATTCAGCTGCATGGCCCTACAGCTTGGGGTTGTTGAAACAACCCACCTAGGTGCAAGAAGTTGAAGTGCCCATTCTAATTCTTCCTTGTCCGAGTGCATTGAGTAACAGACATGCCAAACACCAAACTGATCCTTAACTGCTTCGTGCATCCTTTTTCTTTTGTTTTCCATCTCCGAGAACTCTTCCTCACAAGCATACCACTGTGCAGAAGCACGGACAATGAGCGGCTCAGGTTGGAGATTAGCCTGTGCCTCTGCAAGCTTAGCTTTGGCTCTTTCATACAGTCTTGGGAATCCATCAAACACATGGAAACGAGAGGATGGATCTTCACAAAGGATTTCAGGCACTGTAAGCTCTAGAATCTTAAAACACTCTGGATTCTTGGCTTTATCAACATATATCTTGGCACCAAAAGTTTGGGACACATTAACTAGAATATCTTCCTGACCAAGAAGGTCGCAGGTTAGATACACTGTTGATGCGTTAGGATGCTTCCATATACAGTTAATAACCTGCTTTGTAGTTCCACAAGTTGAATCATGAGATGGGATCATCGTTAGTGATATTGCAGAATGATGGGTGCCAAAATTAATAAACGATAACCAACAAAAAAGTGGCGAGACATTGAAATTGCTTTATTAAATGGGAAAAGGGAAACAGTTTTAATATCTATCTTTGATATGTTAAAATTTGTGCAGGTAAGACTGCAGGACGCTTGAAGCTGCTCAAACATCAATCATTTATACTTAGCTAAAATGTGCATGGCCATGTTAGGATACCTGTTGAATAGCCGAATGCTTGGTAGGCATACTCTGAGGGAAATTCCCAAAAGTGCAGTCTAAGAAAACACAATCAAATGGACACTCTGGCTGTTTTCCCTTCTTCCCAATATACTTGTCAGGTAGATTCTGTAGACACTCAAGGGTGAGCCTGCAATCCCCAGTGTGCAAAATATTACCAAATTGGCCTTCAAATAAGAACATTACAGCTCCTGAATATTCAAAAAATTCAGGCCAGACAAACCAAAAAAATCCAAATTAAGCTCTGTCAATATAGTATGATAAAAAAAAACAATTAACAGCACCCAACCAGAAAAAACAATCAAATATGATTGCTAAATATATACCAGGGCAGTGATTGGCGTCAAAAGCCGTAACGGTGAAGGCCCCATCAGAATCATCGATAATTAAAGATCGACCCACTTCGATAATCCTAAACAGGGAATCATCAAGCTGCCAAAGGAAGCGAGTATTTGAATCTAAAATTCAACGCAAAAAATATTTGAATTCAAATAAAAGGGCAAAAAAGGGACAAACACCTGGGGGTTATGTTGAAGAACGAGGGTTTTGGTGAGATTTGTAGAATAAATTAGGGAAGTGAAGTGAGAAGAGATACCAGAAGAGTGGTCTTTGTGAGCATGAGTGAGGAAATGATGCCTCTTTCTCTTGGACGCTTGAGTCCATGTGTCCACTGAGAAAGGTAGTCCTTTGGGCATTTCTATGGGCATCTTTTCTCTGCTATCCGTAAAATAGAAGAGAAAGACAAATGGATGAACCCAGACAGACACACGCAGAAAATTATGGAAGAAATCAAGAGGAGACAACCATAATTGAAGCCCCGATTTAAACTGTTCTGTTGCGTATCATATATAGTGCCTCTGCCTTCGAAATCAAGAGAATTGCCGCGGAAGTTTCAGTATTTTTGCAGTCAAATTAGTTTGTGGGTTGTTTTTCACCCAATTCTTTTTGTCATGTTTTGGTCTTTCGTGGATTGATGATTGAATATTATTCTAACTTGGCCCAAGTCTAATTTTTGTGAGAGCCATACATACCATTAGACGCTTAAAAGGCCACGATGATTAATAATTGATAATATATGCCATACTCAACAGAAAAAAAAATTATATTTTTCATTGAAATTACATGATAACATTTTTTCCTTTTTCGTGAAATCATATTTCCCTTTTTCCTTTTCCAAGTTTTATGAAACAGCTTGCAAGTTTTGTTAAAAAAAAAAATCATGCTTTTGATGTCTTTTATAGAAAGGCAGATAAGAAATTAAAAGGTTATAATAACCTGAACTTTGAACAATTGACTTGAGGTTTGTTTGGATAACATTAACATATAGGAGAATTACTTCTTAGAAAATTTACTTTTAGGAGAACTAATTTCTAAGAAGGAGTTTTGTTTTAAAAAATACATGTTAAAAATTAATTTTGAAAGAAATATAAGAAAAAATTATTTATGAATATGAAATTATTTAAAAGATGCAAAATCTTAAATTGAAATATTAGTAAAATAAAAATATGGTTAAAAATTAAAAAAAAAAATTCTTCTCACTAATTTCTCCCAAACCTTACTTTTGAGTTTTGACCAAGACACGTACTTCTCTTGTAATTTGCGAAACAACCATTTTTCCACTCTAAGCTTCTAGAATTACTCTTACTTGGAGAAAAGTAATTGAGACTATCCAAACAAGCACTTGTTCATTACCTGAGAGTCTTGACCATTTAATGCCATTCTAGATCTAATTCAGTATGATTCATTCCTGATTCAACGAGCATCCTAAATCATAGTAGGTTAACTCTAAGTAAAATATTGTCTTCACTTTTACCTAATAAAAAGGGGTCACTCTTGTTCATATTAGTTTTGCGGAAGAGTTTTTTTTTTTTTATAGTCTTATTTTATAGAAAAGTTGCATGTACTGTAAATTATGCCTTTTTATTTTTTAAAATATTAAAAATTATAAATAGTTTCTTTTTATTACATGAAATAAGAATATACGTTATAGATCTTTGATTGAGTTATTTCTATCCATCTGTTAATTTAGTTGCAGGGCCAATTTCCTATGGGAAACTAGCTAGCCATGTGAGCTTCAACGTTTTCTGCAAAATAAGATGATTGATTAGTTTTCACTTCCTTATCAAACTCCTTGCGTCTCTTTTTAAGGTCACTCGAGTTCCTTGACAAAAGTCACCATTTGGCTGACCATAATCTAATAACTCAACTTCTTGACATTTTTTATTGCCCAGGAGCAACATTACATTGCAATTGCCATTTTCGGAATAAGTGCACATACAATCAGCGTTTAGGAAACTAGAAACAAATTGCGGAGATGTAAAAAGAGTCAAGTACCATAATTTAACAAGAAAATTTGAAGACATAAACCTATAAAGCTTCACAAAAAATTTTCCCAATGAAAAATTGCTAGAAAGAGAGAGGAGTCAATAAGCGTAACAATTGTTTTTTCCTCCTCTTTTTTTTTTTTTGTATATTAATGAGGTTGTGACAATAATACATGCTGCGTAATGCGAATGTTCTTTTGATACAGTAGCTTTTCAATTCAAACCAATCACCCATGGCTTCAAGATATTATATCTTACAGGAGATATTTTATCTTCCTTCCGATGTAACGTCAAAAGTTGAAAGAACAAGTGCGAGACAAATGAGTACGTTAATTTTCTTATAACAGAAGAAAAATAGAATTTCTAGTTTGGGTCGAACTGGGAATAAAACGAGTGACAACCAAATTAACAAGGGTAGCTATGAAAATTTATACTCTTTCAATTTTTTTCCCTTTTTCTTTTTTAAACTAAAAATATACACATAGAAGTTACTACAACAGCGTAAGTACCTCGCCTTTACAATAATCAAGAAAATGTCACTAGCGGCTAGGTCTCCCCATAGAGCCAATCCAAGTTCTCCCATCATTGTATACAATAAAAATTGGACTAGAATCTCTTAAAGACGGAAAAATGCGTTTCAAATTGAAGTCCAATCTCATGCTGAAGGGGACTAGGGTAGACCAACAAAAAGTAAATTATAATTCTATTGCTATTTACACTCACAGCTCAAGTGAGGCTGTTTCTTGGGGATCCACTGGGCATATGGGCTTTGTTTAATGATGTTTCCCGCCAAGGATCAAGAGTGTACGTTGAACTCCATCTTACTGGATATGAAGAGAGGTCGCTCAAAGTGTAGGCATTTTGTCCCATGATACTACTGTAAGTTGGGTGAGGAGGAGATAGGAAACAAGACCTTTGTTGCGCACCATATTGTCGCAGTGGACTAGAACATGGAGATACTGGCAAAGATGTGATCGTTCTCATGTTATCTCTGAACAAGGGAATTACAAATTAATGACAGCAAGTCAGTCTAAAGCTATGAACGTGATGACACATAAATTAAAACAAAACCAGACCTTTGATAATAAAACAATGACAACAGGTGGGAGTACATCTTACCTTGGGCTCCTGCATACTCCTGAATTTGCAATGACTGGCTTTGTTGCATAATCTCCATCAAATGAAGTTGTTCTATTGGAATGTAGCTCTATAGCAGTCTGCATATCAATCAAACAATGTGGAAGTTAGCTCTAGAGCGGGCTGCATATCAATCAATCCAAAAGGATTGCAACGTATTAATCTATGAGAAAGCTTTATAAAATTGAAATTCCCAAGAGAAGGAGCTAGCACAAAGGAACTAAGGAGTTAAATCAATATAACTTTTTAAGATGATAAATAATGAACTAAGGCCATACTGGTGTCCGGCTTCCATCGAACATATAAGGAAAAGCATCCCTGGTTATGTTGACATTTGTAGCTCTTGTTGCTGATTGATCTCGGATAAAGGGGTGATCTAGTAACTGCAAAGCTGAGGGCCGAGATGCTGGATCTCTATCTAGACACCGCTTTATGAAATTTTTTGCATCATTTGAAAGATGATCAGGAATTTCAGGTGTATCTTTGCTGTTCCCAATTTTAAATATTGCAGCTACCTGTTAAAGCCCACATGAAAATGACATTGGTCCCTTATACCCTTCAAACTGGGACATAAGAAATATGTATATAAAAGCTAGCTGTGTATCCAATATCGTACCCCTTCATAACGACTCCATGGAGGCTTTGACGTTGCCATTTCAAGAATTGTGCATCCCAAGCTCCATATATCTACAGCATGAGAATAGCCATTTGTATTCATCACAACCTGAGAAAGCAGACATCAGAATTCAGTACGGTTAACAAGAAATACAATAGAAAAAGGTTAGGGCAGAAAGGAGGAAGAACGTCTTTGTTTCTAACAGAAAAAGGGAGGTCTAGAAAGTAGAAAATATAAATTTTACCTCAGGTGCCATCCAGTATGGACTTCCCTTGAAAGAAAGCATAGAGGAAGAAGAATTTATCTGGTTCAAAACAATCATAGCTTAGAGATGATCTACATCATCAGTCAAAAAGGAAGTAAAATAGAAAACTATACCACTCATACAAGTGAGCAGTTAACTAAATTTCTGGGTGCTCTAAATTATATTTGGTTCCTAACACCAAAATCTAGGCCTGATTACTCTAAACATAAGTCATAGTAGAGAGAGAGAGAGAGAAGGGGCATTTGGGAGCACTTTACATATTTCTGCTGCTTGGGATTGAAACAACGATTAAAAATAAATAAATAAATCTCTAACCGGCCTGTCTCATTGACTATAATAGTTTGTTTATTGTTTTATCATTTAAAAACTAAATATATTAATTTTTGAAGTATGCTAAAAGCAATTTAGTCTTTACAGTGTAATATGAACTTACATGTTTAGCCATTCCAAAGTCTGCCAGCTTAACTTCACCATTAGGATCAACTAGTATGTTGGCTCCTTTGATATCCCTGGAAAAAGAAAACATGTTAAAGAAATTGAAAGAGTAAAGAAACGGCCATTTCATAGTAAATTAAGCAAGAAAATCAAATCACCTGTGTACTGTATTTCTTCCATGCAGATAGGCTAGTCCCAAGACAATCTGCCTGGTATAATTTTGAACAACAGGCTCCTTAAATGCACCATATTCCTGAAGTAATTTATGTATAGAACCACCAGAGACATATTCTAGAAAAACGGAAAGTGACTCTTCTCCCTGTCACCATGGCATATGAATAAATGGATCTCATTAATCTTGCTTTACCTTTCTCTGTGTGTGTGTGTGTGTGTGTGTGTACGCGCACGCAGCTATCTATCAGTATGGATATGGCATAACAAATTATTATAAACTAGATAGATAAAACCATACCAATTCACTCCCATAGTATTGAACAATGTTAGGATGTGAAAGCTGACTAAGCAAATTGATCTCCTGTAAACAAATGGTGAGCAATGTTTTAAGTTCATGTGCTATCAAATGAAATTTGGACAACCTGTTAAACAAACTACAATTTTAATTTGCATAGACGAATTGCACAAGTACCATTTCTTGTATAAAAGAATCATAGGCATGAATTGAAAGAAAAACTAAAAAGAAAAAAAAACACCTGGTTAAGTTGTTTGAGACACTCCCTTGATGTTTGGTCATCAGAGAAAACCTTGACTTCTTTTATTGCACACATTTGTCCACTTTCACTATCAAAGTTGCAAAATAATAATTTAGAGAGGCAGAGCAAACATAGCAAGCAGAATGCAAATACTTTCAGTGATTTGCCCATAGTATGGATATTAGGGCAGGCAATGCGAATTCTGAAAAAACAAAAATAAAAAAGGTTGATATAATCTCCCTTAATTTTTAGCATTCTGCAAATATGGTTATACCAAAGTTGCCTAATTCGTGATACAGTAAGGAAAGTGATACAGGCACGGATACACAATATGGTATTTGATAGGATACACAGTTCCAGGGGCAGGCTTAGTTGGGTGTGCTTCCTTTCACTCAGATATAATATTATTTATATAATAAACTTAATGTAGTCTATCATTTACAATGGAAATTAACAATAATGTATTTCTATAAAAACATAAAAAATAAAAAGTAGATACAAATAGCACAGAATCACTAAAAATACCAATATATTTTTTTCTAATTGAGTAATATTTCATAATAAATTTCAGAAAAGTTGAGATATTTGCAGATTTATTTTATTTGATTAATAGTAAGCTATATTTACTGATTTTTTGGTTGATTTCCGTCAAAGAGTTTTTATTGTAATAAGATAACTACTAAACCTACATGAAAGATAAAATAAGGTTGCTATTCATAAGGAATATCACCGAATTAGGCAAAACTGAGTTATACATTAACATCATTATTGCCAATAACTAGCACTTTAATATTCACTTCATAAACTAAAGATTTGGTTACACGCTACATTAAATACACAGCAAATAACCCTGCCATAAGATATTCAAGGACTTCATGTCAAAAAAAGATAAAACTTTCCCAGATTACCACAAAGAGATGATCGATGATTCATCCAACCAAAATTACCTGTTAAATCCCAGGTAAACATGCCCAAACGTTCCCCGTCCTAGAAGCTTCCCTTTCTTCCACTTGGACGAATTAGCGGCACCATTTTCTAGCACTGCAGTTGCTCGTGTATTGGAGGAAAGAGCAGAAGGACTGGTAGGAGACCCCGGTGGAAGGGGCAATGGATGACATTGACTCCTTACATCATCTTGCTTACCTGTGGGAGAGTCAAGGCTCAGACCATGCAACATTGGATGAAGTGGTGATGTAGGACTGGTAGGCCCTCTTGACCCAGGACCTGGGCTTTTTGATCTTGCATTGAACTTTATATCAACTTGTCCTCTAGCATAAAGAAACGACATAGATAAGTTATCAGTATATTGCAAAAAGCATACAAAGCACTATTGTGAGCAAGCTGAACAATCCCATGTTCTATTTTATCCTTAAAATGTCAGTGCAAAAAGGAGTACGTTATCGGCTAACGTTATATAATTATCAAGAATTTAGAATGAAAATATGTCCTTCATTCTAATAATTTGAAACCAGTCAAAACCAGTATGTTGCCCACATGTCATGCCAAAGAATCCAAACAACTTTCCAAGAGACAGGCAGGCATTGTTCCTTTTACACTCAGAAATTAACAAACAAATTAACTGATAAAAATATAAACTTTTCAAGAATGGACATTTCGAAACTCCATACAACTCAGAAACAGCTGATTTAACCGACACGTCAAAAGTCCATACAACTCAGAGACAGCTGATTTAATCGACAATTCTAAAGTCCATACAACTCAGAAACAACTAATTTAGACTTTTATACAGGATGGGCAGAAGAAAAAACTCTCCAACTAATACCAACAAACTCCTTCAAGTACAAGTTCAGTCATCAATTCACATAAATAATCATTTGGTCCTGGCTACTGGGACATTAGCACATAGGCTATCGGTATCAACTGACTAACACAGACAAGCGCAAAAATAGAGATGGAACTTTCATTTCCCAGATAAGACTAAGAATACAGCAAGATAAGAAAACCCCCACATAAATGGTTCCCTCCAACAAAACATAAGAACACAAAAGGAAAGGTCAAAAAAGGAAACTGAACAGATAGGCAGCACGAAAAATCATCCGAGACGCAAAAGGTTGCTGGGTAGCGGCCAGCAGGCCTGCTTTCCAATTTTGATTGTAATCCTGTGGAAAACTGAACAGGATACCTATGATCAGAGCACTTATGGTTCAACTATACGATCCGGAAGAGAGAAAGGAAAGTCACTTCAATAGATACGCTCTATTAAAACGATCAATCAATTTGATTGCTTCCCCATAACTACAAAATTGCAGACTCATACCCCAAATAAGCCAAGAGCCAAAATTGATGAGTTAGTATAAACAATAATCCGAAATGGATGAAAATATATAGAAAATCCAATCTAAAGCAAGACGCGATTTTGGCAGTAAACAACCTGGTGGCATTAAAGTGAGAGATTGGATGATCATCGTATGAGCCAGAAGAGCTAACGCTAGAACCAGAGAAAGACCCAGATCCCGTGCCAACAACTTGATCGATCCCAAAGCTTTGTGTAGACAAAACGGAGGGTGTAGGCAAGGGAATCCCTTTCTTCTCGCCGCCATCGGAATCACAAGTATTTGACGACCCACCCACCACAGCTCCAGCAGAAGTAAAATCCTTGCTTGTCCTAGGGGAATTGCGTGAGAGGACTTCATCGAAGCTCTTGGCTTTTTCCTTCCCTTTTTTCATGGCATCCCGAAGCGGGGATTTGATGCAATTAAATTGACCACCGCCATGTGGTTCCTGCTGCTGCTGCTGCTGTTGAAGGCTGGTCTTTCTGGATTTTCTTCCCCACCAAGCGGGCATTCTAAACGGGAAGGTAGAGAAGGAGAATTTGGAAAGAAAGAGTGGCTATAGAAGACCGAGAAGATTAAGAGGAGAAGAGCACAGAGTGAGAGAGGTTAGAAAGAGAAAGGGGGTGAGAGTAGGCTTTTGTGGAGTAATATGTAAGAGGAAGAAACGACGAAAGAGGAGGAAGAGGCCAAAAGCAAAAGGACTACAGTGAACAACAGCTAAGAAGAGAAGAGGAAGTTGGAGGGGACGGCACACGGTGGTTGGATAAAGCGGGGAAATGACGTCGTTTTTTTTTCACTTAGAAAGAGGGAAAGTGTATTGTTTTTTTCCTTGCTGATTGAAAAGGATTAACTTAAAGCAGGAATGGAGTTGAGTTACCGCATTTGCATACTTTTATATTAACTTTCTGTTTTTTTTTTTCTCTTTATTTCTGAGTTTCACAGATACGTGGGAGAGTAAATATAAGAGGGTGGTGTGGATTTATTTATTTAAATGTATATAATATTAGTAAAAAAATAAATCTATTGTCACAATGTGATTGGATTTAAAATAATTTCAAGTTATTTTTACAATTTTATTGATAAAAATAATGACAATTAATTTAACGTGCATGTCTATTTTGTGTTAAGTGTCAATTAACAATATTCTTAGTCACAGTTAATATTTCTCTTTGAGGGTTGGTTTGGTTTGGTTTGGTGATGAGCGGTGTTGTTACCTTTTGTAGTGAGAAAGAGATAATGAAAAGGAGAGGGGTGATGGTACCCTAATTTGTGACTTACGGTTTTTATTACACGCCATGGAATTTAGAGAAAGAATCCATTTTCTAGTAATATCTCACACGCATACACACGCAAAGAAGAAAGAGAGATTTTTTTGTTTGTTTACTTTTTATTTAAGCTTCTGGAGCTGGAAGCTGTGGTTAAAACGTGTGGACAGCGGAATCAATAGGATTGCCTTTATTTCATTCTTTTGCAATTAAGTTAATAAGGGGCTGCACTCACGTGAGGTAGGGCACAACATAACTGAGAGGCTGCCGCCTGTTAACATTTTCTTCTGTAATGTGCAGGAGAATGTGAGAATTGAGATTCACAATCAAACATGTGTTCATGAAAAGTGTATAACAAAATATATATATATATATAAAATCGGAATTTCTATTTTCACTAAGTGGGACCCAAGACTACCCGGATTGACGTCTCTGGAGGGTAGACCTTTTTAAAATGTCAACTCTGGGACTGCACATTTCTCTGCGCGCAGAAAGAATCCAAATTGGCGGACGCAGGTCGTCCCGCTTCTTGCATTTGCAATTTTGCATACTTTATGTACGATCCATTTGCATCCAAGTCAACCCATTCTCCATCACGCCATCTCTCTCTACTTTTTTTTTTGACAAAATTGTTGTACTTGACATTGGTGGCTAACCTTGTCCACAACGACATTAAGCATTCCATTTTACTTATTCAATTAAAAGTTAAAAGTTGCTAGCCCATCTATGTCAAGTGTAATTGAAGCTTTCTAACAACATATCCTTCACTAATCATTTTACAAATTTCATAATAATGATTAATGTACTTCCTAATTCCTGCCAAATAATAATAATAATAATGTACTTACCTATTTTTTTGGGTAATAAGTGCTTAAAAGATCCCTCAATAAATTTCCTTAATACGCGGGTGTTTAGGCGTTAATGTTTATGCTTTACAGTACAGTTTCGAAACCAAGGAATTGAAAAGGAAAAAAGGTAGTTGATCTTTGACGTATAACATCAACACCGTTCTTATAAACTTAGTTTTTAAATATACTAAATTAATCAAATAATACTCATCACATGTCAGCAATTTATTAGAAATAATGTTTCCCGAAAGAGCTTGAAACTGAGACTGAAACGAGGCTAAAATTAATATATCATTTCATAATTGAAAATGTCTACTAGTTGCTGCTTTAATTTTCATGTAACTTTGTAGACATTTCCCGAGGCTATAATTTGGAATATCTCAAAGAATATTTTCAAATTAATTAGTTTGATTATCATAATATTAATTTCAGTGAAGCTCCTCATCCGCTGCAGGGACAAGCTTAGATTAAAAAAAAAATTGACATACATAATTAATTTACACGCTAATAATAATTAGTACTTGATGAATATTAGGCAATCCTAATGGGCATTTTACTGGAGATTGGTAGCAAAACAATCACTTTACATAATGACACTTGCTTTAAATTAATGTTTTATAACGACGATTGTCATTTTTGAGGGCGGCCCGACGTAAATCCACATGAACAAGTACATGATACACAATTATGTATGGATGTTTATTTAAGGTTTGTAATTAACGTCAACTGGTGTTGCTTTTCTTAATCCATAATCTTATTTTATATCAATTAATTATAATATTTGTTTGAGGCATGGGTTTGTTGATCCGCAATCAGATCCCCAAGATCAGCTTTCTTTTCGTCTTTTTCCCGAAAGGAAAGAAAAACAAAAATGACTAATATTTCATAGATAAACAACATATTCAACAAGCTCTAATAAACAAATCAAACAATATGGAAAATACTGGAGACTATTAAAATAAAGATTCATTATCATTTTTATTATTTATTAATTACTAAATAGAGTAAAAATACTTTATTATAATTGGAACCCTAAGGAAATCTCTGTGATGGAGTTGATATCTTGGCACCCCCTCCAACCCTGCCGTGTTTTGGCCTTATTCTACTAAGAATTGACCATCAGAAAGCAAGATTAACCACTTTCATTTTCAATTTAATATTTCCAGCTTAAAGGTCCTTGTACATTCCTCAAAGGTCATCTCTCCCCCTTTGTCACTCTCTCTTTCAAACACGCACACAAAACTTTGGCATCGGTAATATTGAAAGACTAGCATATGGGAGATAACAATAGAAAATAATTTTGTGTGTGTGTGTGTGTGTGTGTGTGTGTGTGTGTGTGTGTGTGTGTGTGTTATATATGAATTAATCTAATATTATTGTTTGAATTTGTCAGCGTAATTTACAAGGTCTAATAAACCGAGTTTTTGAGTAGTGTGATTAGCAATTGACCTATGTGCTCTTTGATGTGGTCTTCATGGCCGTGGAGTTTGGAATTTGTCAAACTTTGTTCGGGTCAAATAAAAATAAAAAATTCAATAAAATAAAGCGGACTGTTAACTCGGCACATAATTTAGTTGTTTGATAACAATAACAATGAATTAATTAATTATTAATCCACCAAAAGTTGTTGGAGTGACAGAGAACAATTAAGAGATAATGGGAATTTGGTGACTGCAAAATTATATGGGATTAATGGACACAGAGCTAATCAGAACCAACCCTTATATCATCTTGATGGAATTATTTTTTTATTATAAAAATATTACACATAATACTTTGAGTATAATCCACCTATTCAAAAGAAAAATTTTCAAAAATTACATCAAATATTATTGTGTCACTAATTGATGACTGAAAAATAATTTTAATTCTATTGTAAATCAGTCATACTTTAATAAATCAAATATTTTAATATTATAGTTAAATATATTTTATAATTTAAAAAATAAATAACAATATTAAGATATGATGGCAAATGGCAATAAAGGAAGCCCAGGACAATAAATATGCGGGGGAGCGGCTGCATGCGGAAGCATGTTCTGTCTATCTAAAAGTTTAAATTATTAATAACAAAAGCCACCAGGCATGTACGATTAATGCAACATACTTTCTTTTTTATGATTGGATAATGTCTCATTACTTAAACAGCGGGACCTCACACTGAGAATTATATCAGCTCCTCTTAACAACCATTAGATTCATGAGATACCGTAGGACCCGTAATAATATTGCAAAATCACAAAAAGGAGATGCGCTTCAAGTGCTTTCAAATTAAGTCATATTAGCTTCTAAGTTTATTCTTCTTACATAAAAAATAATTTGTTACAACTTTTTTTTTTCTTATTCTTTAAAACTTAGTGTGGGGAAAGATCTTTTGTTTTCATGTGAAAATATTACACTGTTCAATAGCATATGTTAATTATAAAGTTAAGGTTAAGCCTATTTGTCTTGTAAAATATAATTTAAGAAAACATCATGTGAAAAACCAGTTTTTCTTTTTTTTTTTTTTCAAGAAAAATAGCTTGATAGAAAATATTGTATTGGGGTAATTAATTTTTATATATATTTTAAGCAGTCATTATTTTCTTATCAAAAAGTTATAAGATATTTTTTTTTCGCATGTCATTTTTCTATTAAAAGAAGCAGCAATATCCAAAATGTTGAAGAGGCCAAAGGAAAATTTTCAATTAGATGGCCAATTATGGCATGGAGCTGTGTATGAAGTGGAAGATGGTGATCCTTTCTCTTTATTCCTTTTTCCTTCTTTCTTATGTTCCTGAATAAGGCGATAACGACGCACAATCTTTTGCTTTTAGGAAATTTGTTGAAAGTTCAAGTGAGATAAATA
Organism: Saraca asoca; assembly: GCA_026873985.1. Lineage (NCBI taxonomy): Eukaryota > Viridiplantae > Streptophyta > Magnoliopsida > Fabales > Fabaceae > Saraca > Saraca asoca. The sequence goes on from JANHAO010006560.1 coordinate 16,766, forward strand.
TTAGAGTAAACATCTTTTTTGCTTTCTCATGGATAGTGTTTAAATCTGTTTTATTACTGAAAAAATTGTAGTACCAATTTAATATATATATATATATATATTAAGATTTTGATCCTTTCAAATTTTTTTTAGACATAAGAGTTTTTTTTTTTTTTTGTAAATTTCATTATATATAAATAAAAATATTATATATTTCATTGTACATAAAAATTTATATTTATCTTAGTCTTAAAATGACATCAACATGACACATAAAAAAAAAGAATATTCAAAATTTCATTTTTTATATTAGCAATGGATTATATCATTTTGAGAATAAAAATAAAACAAACTTATTGAAGAAAAAGGGTGTTTAATCTTGATATTATCTAATCTGAAAACTAGAATTGATTGGGAATGATAATAAGAAGTTTTAAGAAGTACCATGGGGCCATTGAAAAATAAAACATTCTTCTCCTTTTCGGATAATTCTCACCCTATGATTGATTGAATGGTGCCTTGCAATTAGCATCCAGAATCTGTTCTTCAACTCTCTAAAGTTGCATAGTGATACCTTGCAATCTAAAGTTGGATAGCTGCTAATTGTGGTTTGAAATGATAAAGTGGTACCTGCTACTCTAGAATTCTTGTGAAGCCCATTTTTCTGTGGACGTGTACACGCAGAATTTCTAGCGCATTTGGCCTTTCATATAATTACGGCTGTCCAAACATAAATGTAACTTTTGCTCTTATAAAATGCCAAGTCGATAATTTTGGTGTCATGACTTTAAATATTTAAAATTTATTTTTTTTAATATTTCAAACTATTTAATTATGATTGTTTCATGATTAGATTGCCGTGCTATTATCAGGGTAAGTTCACATGAAAACATGCAAGATATTTTTATATCATTTTAGATATCTTTATATCGTGATTTATACTTACATCTTAATTATTATTATTATTATCTTTATCAAATTGATCATTGCTATGCTTACATGTAATATGTAACAAGATAATAATCCATTATAAGTCTATATAAACATAAATTAGGATATAAAAATGTGTCATGTTGGGTAAAATTTCTCCATCTGGTTCTATATCAGATTTTTCGTCAATAATTGAATAGAAATCTAATAAAAAGTCAAAAGTCTTTGATTTAAATAATATTCGATATTTCTTGAATGATTTTCTTTTCTTTATATTTCGGATTTGATTCTAATATGTTATGCATGTGAATTTAATAAATTAATCACTTCTATTATTAAAAATAATAAATCTAATAAAAAAGTTGTTGACGGTGAAATTTGATTTTATAGGCCCAAATCTCAGTTAACGGCAGCAGTTCTTGAAACCCCAGACTGCAAGCGTGAATATAAGCATGAATAGGAAAAGGGAATGAGAAGAAGGAAGAATGATGAACACTAAGAATTTTTTATCGTAGTTCGGCTAAAGTTAGTATGACCTCTACATCCACAATGATTTTATTTGCTATTATATGACGGTTTCTCTGTGTAATTCAACAGTTATAATACCAGTGCTCTCTCACTGTTTTGGCAGAGTCTCTACCTATATTCTTTTCTTGCTCTCCCGTTTACAATGATCTCTCCTTCCTATTTATAGAGGCTGGGAGGTTACAGATGTAATTTTACAAATTATAAATATATTACATCAAATAATAAATGGATAAGATAATATAGACTCCTGTAATTCGGCTTCTGTAGATTGCCTTTTGCGAGTGAGTCCCTCTGACTGCTTTTCTCAGGTTGGCTTTGCAAGTTGTCTAAGTATATGCTTGCCTCATGCTCAATCTTAGTGGGGCGTTTAGATGGGTGAGATGTTATGTTTTGCGAGTTGGAGCTCCCGTCCTGGGGTCATCGTTGTTCTTCGGGCAGCGAGGTCGAATTCACATTCGGTGATGTGAGCTTGTACTAGGCAAATCTATTGGTTATGCGAGCCGGGACTCTTATGGTGAGCCTGGACTTCTGCTTTGGCCTTGTACTGCATCTTGAGCTCGTGGTTAGCGAGCTGGGGCCTTTGTTAAGTGATCTTAGTCTTTAAAAGGTCTAGGCCTCCTCTAGTTGGTCTCGTCTTTTATTGGGCCTTTGCCAGCCCATTTGCATGATACCAAAAAATGCCCATAACAAAAGTCAACACTAAAGCAATTGCCATTTTATTACAATCAAAATTGAATATTTTAAATTAGGATAGATTATAGGGGCAACAATGTAAGAGTGAAATCCATTGCACATTTGTTTCCATTGGATTATTAAATTAGATGATAGATGGGAATGAGAATTAATCAGATAGCTTCCTTTATTTGAACTAAATTAATTATGAAATATAAAAATATTTAGGGATTTACTAAGGAGTATCTATACTCTTTCTTGCATCTAATTTGACCCAGTTTTCTTTTTATTTTATTTTTATGATTTGAGTTTTAATTGTCATTAAGTTAAAATATTATAACATTAAACATTGCAAGTTTTATCATAAAATGTTGCAAGATGTTATATTTATATTGCAATTATAACTTTTCATGTAAAGGTTATGTTGATGGTCAAATACGGTTAACCTAAGTTCAGAATCCCAAACGGCAGATTGAATGTAAAAAGAGAAAGAGAGAGAGATAGAGGAAGAACAGAGAGATACCAGAAGTTTTTGACGTGGTTCAATTAAAGTTAGTTTGACCCCTATGTCCATGGCTTTTATTACTCTTTGCTGAGTGTTTTGTATTTGATGTTTGATTATGTATCTCTTGTATGTCCCTTGTACAATGAATTTAACCTCTATTTATAGTGGCTGAGGTGTTATAGTTTAAATATAATTCAAATACCAGATAAGTATCATGACTTGACTAGGATTACATAATAGATAAGGATTGATGGTTATAATGAATTTCCATTAAGATAGAAAACTGAACAGATTTCCCTAGATTAATGGTTGGGGATGTGTGCTTTGATCTACTAGCTGAGCCTTGCTCTCAATGACTTGAGGTTACTACTTTGACCTATGTTGACCAGTGACCTAAGCTCACATTTGGCAACTTGATGTCTTAGTTCAGCGGCCTCAATCTTAGATGAGCCGGGCCCTTATTAGCTAAGTCTGTCCATTGAGTTTTTACCAACTCATTTGTGTGGTTCCAAATAATACCCACAACATTAGCCCCTAGCTCTCAGTGTGATCTGTGGACTGGGAGCTATGGTTCACTAGTAAAAGCTGGCAATTGTGATTTGTTATATCATTGTTTGGGCTTTGGTCCCATCGTTTCGTCTGTGCTAGGTCATGCCATCATTACTACATTCAATGTGTGCATTTTCCTATAGCCATCATTGTGGTAGCCTTGCTATTTGCTGGACCATTAGATCAAGGGCAGTTGATCAGTCTGTAGATCTATTGATGAAGCCAGGCAAGTCATATAATGCGTGAAAAAACCTTTTTTTTTGTTTCTCAGAATAACCTAATGAGCTTATTAGTTGAGCCCCCTATGTTTTTGATGGTTTGGGTCTTTGATATCGTGCTATGATGTGTGTATGGCCTACTGCATAGGAAGTTCCTATGGCCAATTTCTCTCTGAGGATCTTAGGAAGTTTTGTATAGATCTTGGATTATTCCCTCACAGTGATACTAATGAGTTTAGTTCTTTCACCTTGATTCTCTTGTTTCTTTGTAAAGTGACTGAATTATTTGGTTGCTTAGAACGCATTGGGGGGCAATGAAGCTGAAGGATGAGCTTTCATCTTGGAAGGACATGAAGGAGCTTGAGAGTAGCTTGACTAAAGACCCAATGATAGGCAACTTGCTCACCTCATATGTAGATCTTCTAGCTTACTGGGGTTTAACTTCTAGAAGCCAGCTTTCCTCTTAGGACATGATAGCTACAAGCTTATTTTGATTTGTATTTTTGAACCTTCATATGTACATTCACCTCGTTGAGCAAGGTTTTTAATGAATTTTTCATATTTCCTTGTTTTTCCAAGTGTGTCACGTTAGATGTTCTGTATGTCACAAAAGATAACTTGTAAGTTGATATGAATAGACTCTTGCAAATCATAGCTTAATAAATATTAGCCAAGTTAAATACCTAATTGGTCACATTAATGCTTCTCAGCTTGCAAATTATAACTTTGTAAATATGTCAATTTGAATGCCCAGGAGGTTGCATGAAAGCTATGTCTCAACTAGCATAAGTGGAATGCTTAGTGAGTCGCATGAGAGCTTCGCCTTAGCTAGCATAAGTCAAGTGCCCAATAGGTCATATCTAGTATGAGTAGGTCGTATAAATGTGGTGTCAAGTAGTAGGTGTCACGACCCAAATCTCGGGCCCGTGACCGGCGTAGAAGGTCATCATCAGGAATCCCTTTTCTTCAGGAAACCCCCTACAAGCCTTAACATACACATGACATAACACACAATGCACATAACTTCCATTAACCAATGAATATGAGTT
>JANHAO010006561.1:0-21786 GCA_026873985.1 Saraca asoca
CTCTCTCTCTCTCTCTCTCTCTCTCTCTCTCTCTCTCTCTCTCTCTCTCTCTCTCTCTCTCTCTCTCTCTTACTTTGAGCATTATTCTATGTATTATTCTTTATTGGCATTTGTTAGAACATTGATTGGGGAGTATCTACTACACATTGAAACCAATATTTTCAAAACAAAATTTATGAAATTTATTATTTATTCAACTAAAATAATAAATATGCTTTCCCTATTAATTTAGAAGAGAAAATATCCTTAGAAAATTAATTAGTGTTTAGGGTTTTACAATTCAGTGATTAGGACTTAAACTTTAGTGACTATATTGTAGGGTTTAGTGGATAGGGTTTTAGGGTTTAGTGAATAAAGTTTAGGTTTTAATGGTGAGGGTTTTAGGTTTAGTATTTAGGGATTTAGAGTTTTGTATTTTAGTCATTAGAGTTTACAATTCAGTGTTCAATGGATTGTAGTTAGGGTTTATTTTAATTAAGAAATTTGAAGGGATAGTTTTCTCATAAATATAAAATCAATAAATGATTAATATTGAGTTGAAAAAAGGAGTTTAAATAAAAACATTAATTTAGAAAATTACATGTTTCCAGAGGTTAGTAGGGCCCTTCTTCATTCTAGAGCGGTTTTTTTTTTCTTTTTTTTTTTTTTTGAAACATAGCAGGCAAACGCCTAGAATTACTTATTGACTCCATATCAGCTAGGAGCAAAAGGCGACATTCCATTGGAGCACGCGGGATAGCTCTATCTTCACTAGAGTTACTTATAGCGTACTTTATTAGACAGTCAGCCACTGTATTTTGCTCAAGATAAACATTGGAAAACTTCATTTCCCAATACAACACCAAAAGATCAGTAAGTTGCAAAACTAAGTTTAGGCAGAGATGATCCATGGAGCACCCATGCTCAACAAAAAGCTCAAGCATATGCACAGTTAGACTCAAAACAAACCTCTCCGAAGCCCAAATCTCGTGTCAGCAGCAAACTAGAAAGCATGCCTTGGGGCTCAGCAGCTAGAACACCGTCGGTTCCTGCTATATGGGAGAAGCCACTGAGTCATTGACCGAAACAAGCCCTTATGACACCGCCACATGCAATAACAATACCCCCTTCTAGACATGCCCCCCATCAGTATTTTATTTTACTCATCTATGATCTGGAGCTCGCCAATGAGCATTACATTCCACACTGCCTGACCCCAAACCATCTTTTATAAGAGAATCAGCTCCTTGGATATTCTTGCACCCTTCAAACTATCTTCAACACCAAATCACCCCCACTGGTCTTCGCTATCAAAGATTACCTCATTTCTTTGATACCAAAGAACCCAATTAGCAAAACCAAACATGAGTTTCCAGTTCCCTTGTCTATCACATGAGAGGCCCTCTTTTCAAATTTAAATCACACCAGTCTTCTAGAGAACATCACCAATGAGATGGATCCATTAACCTCAACTAGGTATCAAAAATAGATGGAAAATCCCTTATAGCATGAAGGCTTGTTTCAGCACATTTCCCACATCGTTGACATAGACTGTAGTCTATCATAAGTCGATTTTGTCATTTAACATTCATTAGCAATTTATCTTTGGACCAGAAGCCAGAGAAAAGTCTTTATTCTATCTGGACCCTTCCATTTCCAAACCGCCATCCATTGATTTTGCATTCCCATATTAGCCTGATTCACCAACACTTCATAAGATGCTTTAACTGAAAATCTTTCATCATTTGATTTTGTCCACTTCACAGTTTCCAGACCATCATTAGTAACCCCTGAGCTTGCCTCCAACATCTTTGGCCAAACTTTCCTAATGCATTTCCAGAGATTAAATGATCCTTGTTTCTCCACAATTACAGGAACAGTTGCCTCACCACACCCATATTTACTTCTAACCACCTGGGCCCAAAAAGGATCTTTCTTTTTTACTTTCATCAAATTAAATGTGACTTTCATTAAAAAAGCTTCATTGTTGGTCTTCATTTTTCTTATGCCCAGACCACTTGTATTCTTTTTAGTACACACTAGGTCCCAAGCAATTCAATGGGGTTTTTTTTTTCCTAAATGCTCACCCTATAGAAAATTCCGAATGAGGCTATCAACATCATCACAAGTAGTCATGGGCAAAACGGCTATCTGCATAGAATATAAAGGGATACATGCAAGAACAGCTTTGGATAATGAGATACAACCAGCAAGAGCTAGCTTCTTAGCACTCCATGAAGATATACGCTTCTGCACTTTTCCCACAATATCTTCGCAAATATTCTTCTATATTCCTTTGTGATGAAGAGGCAAGCCAAGATTTTTCCCCAAATCTGTTGTCAATTAAAAACCCCATTCTACACTTAATTGTTGGGCGCTATTATGATTCACATCCCCAGAGAAAAAGACTAGTATTTTGATTACTCATTTTCTGGCCTGAAGTAGAACAAAATACATTCAAATAAGATTTAAGAGGCATCGGAAATCAAAATTAAAACATCAGCAAAAAAATAGGTGCAAATAGGAAGGTCTCCTCTATTTAAGCTTATTGGATTATATATTTCCCCAATTGAACTGCATAATTAATAGCGTGCTGATCTTTCAATACACATAATAAAGAGATATAGGGATAAAAAGATCACCTTATCTAATTCCTCACGATGGTGAGAATTGGCTTGAAGGTTTGCCATTCCATAGAATCTTCATAGAGCAATTAAGTAAAAACATAAACCATAATATTGTTGGGAAAACCAATATCTTTTAGTGTGTCTTCTAAGAATCTGTCATCAAGTCTATCATAAACCTTCTCCAAATCTAATTTAATAGTTAACCATCCACCTTTTCTTCCTCTTTTTTTTTTTTTTTTCCGCATAGAGTGAACAATTTCCTGCACTATGATAATATTATCAGAACTGTGTGTTCGGAATGAAATTCATTGATTGGAAGAGATTAAGTGTTCCAAATAAGGCTTCAATCTATTAGTTATGATCTTTGTGATGATCTTAAAAATCATGTTGCATAAGCGGATAGGTCTAAATTGTTTTAGAGAATCTGGATTATCAACTTTTGAAATAACGACAAGACCGTTTCATTGATATTCTTGATCAGAAGAGGGTTATCAACAGAAAAATAGACATCTCACAAATCAACTTACCACTGATTCCCATTGACTCTGGAAAAACACTGCATGGAGGCGATCAGGTCCCGGATCTTTCAGAGGGGTCATACTAGAAAAAGCATATTGCTTCGCCAATTTCGTAAGGCTTGGAAAACAATTTTGAAGAGGAAAACCTGTACGTAAAAACTATCTTTAGAAAATAGCTTTTAAGAATAGTCTACAACCATTTCCCGGAGCTTCTGATCATCTTCTATCCAACCCTTTCATCAGATTTTAACCTTTCTATGTTATTTCTTTTGCGATTCACAATGCATGAAAAAAATTTCTACTTTTATTCCCGAAAAGAAGCCATTTACTGTGAAATTTCTGATGCCAAGTTAATTCTTGTATAAAAATTTTCTCGTAATCACCCCCAAAGCTGTTTTTTTTAAAATTCTCCATGTAACTATTAGGGCCCCATGAGAGCTTCTTGTTTATACCCTCAAACCTAGCCCTAATCTTATTCTTCTTTCTAGTAAGTTTCCAATGAAAATCCTTATTTCAAACAATAGCTTCTTTCAAAATTCAAACGAAGCCTCATGCCAACCCCTCCCTTGTCTCCAAGGGTCACTAACAGTTCTCAAAAAGGAATTATTCGTAAGTCAGGCAACAACAAATCTAAAAGGAACATTATTCTTACCTCTTGGACATTCCACAATTTTAAGCAAGTGTAGGTTTGATTATGAGAATAATGGTTCAATTCCAGCCTCCACTTCTTTAGAAGAAGTATCTTATCATCTTTCTGTTTCGTGTGGAAAAAGACACTGAACAACTACTTTATTTTAAACCTTAATTATATTGAGATAAAAATCACTACTCCTTTCTATCCAAGAGATGAAATGGTAAATCTTGGCAACTAGGAAATTTTGATTACCTTATGGTCCCTTATACCTAAGGTAAAAATGGAATGGAATAGAAGGCAATAAAATAGTGTTTACTTTGAGGGAACTAAGAGTTGGTCAAATAACTCTTTTTCATATTTTAAAAGTGTTTGACTCGCTAGCTTTTTAGGAAAAAAAAAACTTTCTTTTAAAAAGTTACTCCAAATAGCTTATAACTTATTAGAATAAAACTTTCTATTATTTTTTTCTTAATTTATCCTTCTCTTTTTAGTTAATTAACAACCCATGTCTAATTAGAAATTCTCATTTTTAATGCTTATTTTTTAATATTGTACTATTTTCGATGCTTTTTTTTCACAAAATCAAAGAGAACAAAAAAAATTCACATATCATTACATGTTTGGCATATATCCATTAATTCAGCATAAATAAATAAAAACAAGTAAGTAAATAAAGAAATATATATATGATATCATAAAATATAATTTAATTAAATTTTAGACAATTTTATTCTTATTTTAAATATTTTGATTACATCAATATACTTTAACCTTAAAATAAATCTGAATTAATTTACTATATATATTATCTAATTATATTTACATGTCATTTTATATTTATAAGCTAATTCAATAACTAATTTTACCAAATACTTATAATATAATCAGCTAGCTTATCAAGTTTTAATTATCTGTTAACAGCTAACAGCTAGTAAAAAATAACTAATAGCTAACTTATCAGCTAACATTTAGTTTTTTAACTACTTACGTTAAACAGACTATAAACATTAAAACAGGAATGGTCATCATATTTTTATTAGGAAATCTTGACTAAAGACAATAAGGTTGTGCAGCATAATAAAAAATTAAAAATTTAAGTTTATAGAACTGGATTTATAAACTAAGAATTTGTTGTGCATAATTTGAATTAAAGAAAAATAATCAGAATAAAAATATACCCCTTAAAAGGCATTCTAGAACTTTATGAAGAGAGGAGAGAGACCCAAACATGTCTCCTCTAAGACAATTCCACACAATTCTCATAGTATATTACACCTTCATGCTAGCGTTGGTGAGTAGCAATTATAGAGAGAAAATGGAAGAAGGGATGACAACATTTCATGATTAACTTAGCACATGAGAACACACAAATCTGGTGAATGACAATAGTTGCTATTGTGAATTAGGATTTCTTACAACTCTTATAGATATTCTTTTATAGTCATCTCATTAAAAACTACTAGGTTTATAGAAATTCCAAATAGTAATATAAATAAATAAATAAACTCTTTATTTATATATATATTTTTAGGAATCTTAGTCAGTTATTACTTAGTGACCAAAGAATCTCCTAAAGCATTGCTTTAATAAAATAAATAAATAAATTCTTTATTTATATTTATTTATATTCTCATAAACTGTTGCATAGTTAGATTATCAATTATCTCATACTTAAATTATTTTCTCTAAATAAATAAATGTAAATACATCTTACCTTATGTGCCACTCCTTAGGTTCATCATTAAACTAATAATGGGCTATGATTAAATTAAACTTTTTTAATTTAATATTTAGAGTTAATATAATTAATTGCAAATCTCATAAATCATGATTAATGGCTAATAACATGTTATGAAAACCTAGTTAATGTGAACTATAAATATGAGCCTTTTCAATTACAATCACCATGTACCACAATACTCTCATTCATTCAATGTCCTGACCGAGCTTAGGATATGATATTAAGTCAAAAATCTTAATCATTCAATAACTATGTGTCCATTCCTCTATGCATGTCCCATTTGTGAAACTCAAAAAATTCTTTCCTAATTTCAACTTACATTGGCCAAGAATTTTCCTTGTCAAATACTTAGGAAACATAGGATATTCTTTTTTCATTTCGAGAAGTGGTGGATCTCTTACTAACATTCACAAACCTTCATGCATAATGTTGACTGTGGATTTTGGTTCAATCGGAATCCAGCCAACGAAGGGGGTTCTTTGAGGACCTAAGCCATTCTCCTATCGTCGAGGTGATGAAAGAGTGCCGAATGGCAGGAGGAAAAAGGGAAAGGAGGAGAAATACATTGGATTTAATATGATTCGGCCAAATCCGGACAACACTAGACTTTACATCCACAAAGGCATTTTATCAGAGTGAATGAATGTTTACAGGGCTTATTACATTTAGTAGAGTTTCTGCTAGTGCTCTCTATTCTCTCTGTTCTCTAATGATTCTAGCCCCTCTTTTATAGAAGTATGCAGAGGTATAAATAGAACTAAGTTAATTGTGTATTTGTTATATCAAATATTAAATGTACAAGACTGCCTAGGGTACTAGAAACTGGCTTCTGCTGGCTACTATCTGCAAGCAAGACCCAATGGCCGTATTTGCAAAGTCGTGGTGCAAGCTGTTTGTCGGCTTTATGCTTGACTTTAGCGAGCTTCTAGCTGAATGAGGTTGCATCGACACAGGCTTAAGCCTACATGCTGAGGGTGTCACTGGTACCTGACTTCGAGCTCATTTGGCTAGTAAGCTCGAGTCTTTCTGTGAGCTGAAGGCTTTTATATAGTGGTCTGGCGAACTCGTTGCTTGGTCAGATTTGGCTTTTCCTAGGCTTTTGCCAACTCACTACGCAATACTGGTTTCTATTAATAACATTAGCCCCTAACTCTTAATTCACTTTGTAGACTGGGAGGTAGACTTCTGCTGGCAAAATTGTGTGCAGCGATGACATATCGTAGATCTAGCCTTCACCTTGCGCACTTGCTCTGCCTTGTGAAGTGCATTTCCAGTGAACTGGAGTTCTGTCAGACTTAGAGGACTTTAGGAATAAGCTTCCGTAGTTGGGCCATTATTCGGCCCATTCTAGTTCCAAGTTCGAAAGATATTTCTAATGTCGATCATAGGCGTTTATGCAGTCAAAACCTTTCAAATCACCCTATCATTTCGTTTCTCTAAGCCAAATGCATCTTGTGGTTATTAGTGCGCTAGCCTCGTTTTCTTCCATGCCATTAAATCAAAGCAGTTAGGGGTTCTCTTCTGGATCCTTTGACTTCTTCAGGCTGAGCCCATTCAAAGCACAGGGAATCTTCTTCTTTTCCCAGAGAGTGTCCAAATGGCAATTCCAGATAAACCCCCTGATATCCTAATATTTTACCTTTTGAGTGAGGCATATATGGTCTACTGCATAAGGAGCTTCGAAGTCCATACTTTTTCTGTAATGTGGAGGGATCTCATATGGATCCCAGATTATGTTCTTATGCTTGTGAGATTTCACCTTTTCTGCTGCTCCAGTGGGCTTTCTCGAACTCTACCACCTCCGAGAATCAAGGTTGGAGGAAGAAAACTGAGGGCTTAGGTGGGTCAGCAAGTTTCTAATTGGCAAAGCTTCATCCTTCGATGGCTTGCCTTTTGATTTGGGAGCTCTCCTCTTGTGCGCCAGTCCTTCTTCCAAAAGAATCGACCATAGTTTCTCCTGAGTAGCTTTTCCTGACTTGTATTTTGACTTTTTGTGATGCATATATATGTACCTCGTTGAGGCTTTTTGTTGAATAAAATCTTCTTTTTTCCCTTTAGTGTTTAGCTATTTTGTCCTATAATTCTCAGTCAACAAATGTTAATTCTGCATAAAAATAATCAAATAGCCAATCGGCAATATTTTTAATCAATCAATAAATTTGATTTGAATATAAGTAGTGTGTAAATGGGTTGAATGACACCAAAGCACATAGTTGCACGAGAGATACAAAATTTAGTTCGCATAATAGCTACAAAATTTAGGTCGCCCACATACAGTGGCTAAGAAAGTTGCTTGTACGTGCAGTAAGGTCGCTACACGTGCACGGTGGCTAAAAAAGTTGCTCGTACGCATGAGTTTTTAATTGCACACATGTGGTAGTTAAGAAAGTTACTCGCATGCATGATAAGATTGCAATGCACGGTGGCTAGGAAAGTTGCTCATGCGTGCAATAAGTTCGTTGCACATGCATGATCGCTAAGAAAGTTACTTGTACATGCGAGCTTTTAATTACACACATGCGGTGGCTAATAAAGTTTCTTGCATGCATGATAAGATTGCAATGCACAGTGGCTAAGAAAGTTGCTCGTATTTGCAGTAAGTTCGCTGCGTGCACACGGTGGCTAAGAAAGTTACTTGCATGCATGATAAGATTGCAACGCATAATGGCTAAGAAAGTTGCTCGTACGTGCAGTAAGTTCGCTGCGCCCACACGGTGGCTAAGAAAGTTACTCATACATGAGTTTTTAATTACACACATGCACATAGTGGCTAAGAAAGTTGCTCGTATGCATGGTGAGATCACTGTGTGCATGCGGTGGCTAAGAAAGTTGCTCACATGCATGAGCTTTTAAATCGCATGAAAGCTACGAAGTTCAATCACTAATCGTGAAGCTCACTTGTAATTTAAGGCTCAATTTGTAAAGTATGCATTTCTCAAAATCTCCAAATAGAGTCAAACACTTTCCAGAATTTTTCAAAAGAACCTATATGAATCAAACTACAAAAGATTTAGGACGCTTTTGCCTATTGGATTGCAAGCTTAGTATATGGTTCTTACTGTAGCTAGCTGCTCTTGTTTAGGATCCCATTACAGTCGAGAAGGCTGCTACGCCATAGGTCGCAACACGTATTCTCTTAAGTGCACTCTTTTAATCAGATCCTCAATGGCATTTCTGAGAGCTCGGCAATCCGAAGTGTTGTGTCCCACTTCATTGTGATATACGTAGAATTTGTTCATGCTTCTAGCTGCATGGGGTACCCGCAATGGGGTAGGAGTCCCGAAGTCTTCTTTACTCCTTTCTGCTGCATAAATCCAGTCAGGAGTGTCTGACAAGATACTATAGTGCTCGTGAAGGGTTGATTGCTAAGGTCGCTCGACCTTGGCCTTTTTTGCAAGCTGGGAGCTAGGGCCGCTTTTCACATTCTCATGGCTACTCTTCCTTTTATTTTGACTAAAGTTATCTAGTTTGGGCTTCTTTGTACCGAATGTCTCCTCTCACCTGATTTACTTAGTGGCTCGATTATAGAATTCTCCTAGGTCTGCTACTAGGGAGTTATAGATGCTTTTATATAGCTTGCCATCCTTGCGAAGTCTAGTGGATATTGCTGTTAGAATGCTCTCATCGAATGGGCTTTCCACATTGTCGATCTCATGCCTAAACTGAGTAATGTAGTCTTTTAAATATTCATGCTTATGCTGCAAGATCATGGCGAGGTGACAAGGGGTGCGAGTTGCCTCTTCAGTACTCTGTAGTGGTTGAGAAATTTCTACTAACATTCTTCCCACCTGTTGATACTGCGGGCCAGGAGGTTCTTGAACTAGGCTCAGGGGGCATCTCCCAGGGTGATGGGAAAAACACGACACTTGATCAGGGGATTACCTATCCGGAGATCCATCTGATCGTTGAACATATCCAAGTGATTATGTGGGTTGCTATTCCCATTATAAAGCGGCAAGGCGGGAATTTTGAGCTTCTAGGGGAGAGGCTCCATTTTAATCTTCCTAGAGAAGGGGGTTTGTTCCTTGGCATGCCCTCAATCACCTCAAGTTCGGGGGTGTGCCTCTAGCTATTTCACCCTTTGGAATAATTCTTCCAGCATCAATGGCAATCTTTCAGACTTCTGATTGGAGTCTTGGCGGATTCTCATGTCCTCCTCATCATAGGGGGAGCGGTCTGAGGCGTGCTCATGACTGGCTTTATTTGAAGTCCTAGCTCGTTGCTACTGGGAGATGATTCCAAGTGTGATGATTTCAGTTTGTCTTCACACACTTTAGGCCTATGCCTGAGCTAGCATTTGAAATGCTTCAGCCATCGTTTTTTATTGAGCCTTCAAATGCTTCCTGGCACTGGCGCCATACCTGGGCTTCGTCGGTCCTATTGGTGGTGACGATAGGTTAACAACGAACCGAGGAGGCCAAACGATTAGTGATTCTGACGGTGGAGGAGCTTGCAGTGTGACCTTCTAATAAGCTAACGATGACATTCGACTTTTTGGCCTCCTTTCCTTTTGCTATTCTAGTCTAAACAGAATCAACCAAGGAGACAAAGATACGACCAGAGAACAGAAGGGTCCCACCGGACGTGCCAAAATGTTGACAGTAGATTTTGGTTCAATCCGAATCTGGCCAATGGAGGGGGTTCTTTAAGGACCCGAGCCGTTCTCCGGTTGTTGAGGTGACGAAAGAGTGCCGAATGGAAAGAGGAAAGAGGGAAAGGAGGAGAAATACACGAGGTTTAATGTGATTCGGCCAAATCTAGAAGGCATCGGACCCTACGTCCAAAGAGGTATTTTATTGGAGTGAAGGAATGCTTACCGAAATTATTACATTTAGCAGAGTTTTTGCTAGTGCTATCTATTCTCTCTATTCTCTAATGACTCTAGCCCCCCATTTATAGAAGCATGGAGGGGTACAAATAGAGCTAAGTTAACTATGTATCTGTTACATCAAATATTAAATGTACAAGACTGCCTAAAATACTAGAGACTGGCTTTTGTAGGCTACTTTTTGCAAGTGGGACCTGATGGTCGCATTTGCAGAGTGGCGTTGCAAGTTGTTTGTTGGTTGTATGCTTGACTTTAGCGAGTTTCTGGTTAAACGAGGCTACGTCGACATGGGTTTAAGCCTGCTCGCTGAGGGTATCGTTGGTTCTTGACTTCAAGCTCATTTGGCCAACGAGTTCGGGCCTTTCTGTGAGCTAAAGGCTTCTATACAACAATCTAGCGAACTTGTCGCTTGCTCAAATTCGGCTTTTCCTAGACTTTTGCCAACTCACTGCACAGTATCGGTTTCTACTAATAACACATAACAAAATTATACCCAATGTCTGTCCCTTTTAAAATTCCTAGGAATGAGAACAATATTAAAATATAACCAATTATATATATGATTTCTAGTATGTCTTAGGTCTAAGAACTAATTAGTACAATTGCAACGTGAGAGTTCTAATACAACTTATTATTATTCCATTTAGGAATTCTTGATCAAATCAATTCAATGAACTCATTCTACTAATGAACAATCACATATGTGCATTAGTGTCTCTTCTCAAATGTTTATGAAATGAGACATCCTTTTAATTAAGAATGCATCATACGTATTGTTCTATCCAAATAATTGGTGTCCATCTTTAATGATTCTATGACCAAAAGTACTTAAGATCAAGACTTGTAAGGAATACCATTTCATAATCAATATCTCTAGGCATGATCTTGTCCATTGGTCCCCTTGATCTATGAATTTTATTAAACAATATTTAAAATATGTTTGATAAATAAAATAGCTTTATCAACAATAATTAGTCTGAATAAAATTATTATAATATATATCCTATTACATCATATGTAATT
Source organism: Saraca asoca (assembly GCA_026873985.1). Taxonomy (NCBI): domain Eukaryota; kingdom Viridiplantae; phylum Streptophyta; class Magnoliopsida; order Fabales; family Fabaceae; genus Saraca; species Saraca asoca. The sequence goes on from JANHAO010006561.1 coordinate 11,351, forward strand.
TATTAGTAGTGCATACTTCTAACAATTTTAACTCATTCCCTCCCATTCTCTTCTAATTTTGTGAAAAAATCAATCTCTGTATCATAATTTTAAATAATGATTGCTGTCAAAATTTTGGTTGCATTGCAAGGAATACAATTATTAAAAAAATGTGTTAGTTGTGGAGCTGAATTATAATTCCTAAAAAAAGGGGTAAAACTGCAATATCACGTTTAATATTATAGTTACTTAATGCAGTTTTAAATAAATAAAAAAAATTTTGTGGGAAATGTGGATTTTACTTGGGAAGTGAGGGAATTTATGATGAACATAAGTTCAATTTGAGCAGATGGGTGGATGAAGTAATCCGAGATGCACCCTGGGTTATCAATCAAGAGTTTCTTGATAAGCACAACATTGACTATGTGGCTCATGACTCTCTTCCGTAAGCATACTTTCTCTTGCTTTTCTCATATCATTTGCATCAGCGGTACTCTTTTGTTCATTTCTTTTTTTTTATTATTATGATTATATTGTATAGTTTTATCAGTTTCTAAAGATAGTACTACATTTTTTATGCTATTAAATGTGTAATGAAATGTTTTTCGATTGTTAATAAATATTGGACAGCTATGCTGATGCTAGTGGGGCTGGGAACGATGTGTATGAATTTGTATGTAATACAAAATTTTCTTTCTATATTAAACTTTTTTTCAAATATTAATTTCTTTATTTTCATATAAATTATGCTAAGCAATACTTTTTGCAGGTTAAAAAAGTTGGGAAATTCAAGGAAACAAAACGAACAGAAGGAATTTCTACGTCAGATGTCATAATGAGGATTGTGAAAGATTACAACCAATACGTGCTTCGAAACTTGGATCGCGGATACACAAGAAAGGACCTTGGTGTTAGTTATGTGAAGGCATGAAATTTACAATATTTTATTTGCATTTTAGGTTATAAATACATATCAAGTAAATTATTTATTAATTTGAGATGACATTATACTTTGATGGTATTTTAAACAGGAAAAGCGACTAATGGTAAATAGGAGATGGAAAAATTTACAACAAAAAGTAAAGCAGCATCAAGTAAAAGTTGGGGAAAAGGTATACCTCTTATTATTCCATATCATCTAAGCAACTAAGTTGACTTATTCCTTGCTACGTCAAAATGTGAATTATTATACCCGGCACACTTAGTTGTGCAATATATATATATATATATATATATATATATATATTGCTTCATTCTTCAAAGACGACTAAGCATTGTCTGTGTATTGGCTAACTAGTGATAAGTATTAAGCCATTAAAAAATATGATGGCTTCACAGAGAGATGTAACTTTGCCTTTATCATGGATGACTTATTTTACACTGAAATTAAAGATCAGGTATAATACAAAATTAGTGACATAACGATAAAAGCATTTAGTTTCTCAATATGTATACCTCTCCATAAAATCATCCTAAACACTAATCTTAGGATGTCACTTGTTTTATTTTTTCTTGAGGTTTAGTATCACTATTGTTATTTTTGAGTCCAGGAATGTTTGTGCATCGATTTTGGAGTACTTCTACTTGGATAGAGAGATTTAAAGGCATATTTTTATTAGTAATTCTTCCTTGAAAAATTCTTAAAAGGTATATATTCACTCTTTAAATTTGAAAAAGCTCAATTCGATTGCAATTTGTCCTTCCATGTTTGAATCTAACATTAAGAAAATTCTCTACAACAATTGAATAACCTCAACAATTAAAACTCCTTTGAGATACCTCACCCAGGCTAAGAAATCGAGAGATACGACTCTCTTTCTAGTCTAGGATTTGCTGGCCCTAAACTTACCTATAAATTTTGAGATGGAATGAAGGAATATAATAAGAACTTAAAAGTTCATATTACAAATTGAAGTTCTAGAGATAAGAAAATCACTCAAATCTAACTCATAAAATAACTGAATTGTATTTGCCTTTTGAAAATTAGGATTTTCCACTCTAGAAATGAAATAATGGAGTATTTATAGTGTGAGAACCATTACACATAGCAAACAACCTTTAATTCAAAAATTACTCTAGATGAGTCAATTTGTGTAAATAAAATTTGAATTAGGAATCAACTCACAAATCAAATTGATCAAATTTCATGGCTCTTTAGATAAAATTAGTCTTCATGAATACACTCATGAGTTTATTTGCACATCTAGTTTAAAAAACAACAAATCAATTTGCAATCAACTCAACTCTAGAGCAAGGCTCTTGGGAAAAAATCCAAAGGATATGAATTGACTTGCGAGTCGATTTGCATGTCCAAGATTTATTTTTTTGTTTGAAAGATTGTTTTAAATGTATTTTTTATAAATATATTTTCAATTCATTTTTAAAATATTATTTTCTATTCAATACCATATTTTTCAAGTATAAAAACTATTAAAGCATTTAAAAATATGGAAAAATGTTTTCTTGAGAATTTTTAAAAATCCTTGAGACAAATACTACTTAAAATTAATTTAAAGTATTTAAAATGTCTAAAATCAAATTGACAAAGTATGAAAGAGCAACGGCAAAAGCAATATCAAATTAGCAAAGAAAAATAGGGATTAAGGGACGCAATTTATAATCAAAAGCAATTAAAGTGGCTACTCGGCATTACATTCTCACTTACAAAACTTGATTGTGATACATCGATGAAATAATCACCCGAACAGGGAAGAGGTCACAAGTCTGTGCCCAATTAGACAAAAATACTATTTTAAAATTACTTTTTGTTAAATAAACTTTAGAATAAAAAACAATAGCATTTCTTTTGAGTTTGTGTGAACCATTTTCTGAAACATGCTTTTTTGCACGAAAATGGAACTAAGGAGAGTGCCATGTTTTCCTGTTTATATGTATATCAGTTCAATATCTTTATTTTTATTATTTAAATTATGTAAAAAATAAAATAGATATATAAAAGTTAAAAATTGTAAAGGCATGAATCACTTATAATTTTGTATTTAAGAGACAGAAGTGCTGAATAAAAATTCAATAAGCAGGAAAATTTAAGTGAAGGAGGATAATGAACTGTTATTTAGTAGATCTGGGCGAGAGAATGCTCTATATTATTATTTGATCATGTCTTAGTGTCATGCTCCAAACTTGACTGATTCAAAATAACTATTAAGTCTGAGTCATATGATCCAACAGACAAGTCATGTTATCTTAGTAGTCAAATTTTACAATATAATATTTGCACCTATCTAAATATACACTTGTCAAGTACTTTAATATTATTTATTACATCCCAAACTTAACTAATTCAAGATAACTATTAAATCTAAATCATTTCATCTAAACTACAAATCTGAATTGTTTTTGATAATCAAACTTGATTTTATATAGCTTAATAAAATTCCAAATCTTATTGGGTTTCACAATTGTTGATTTTATAATATTATAGCTGAGGCTGAAGTTTAGAATGGATATATACAGGGAATGTCAGCCGATCATTGAGAGATTATAATTTTTAAAAGTCTAAGGATATATCACACTAAAATTATGGTTGTGGCTTTATAAATGCTGCCATTCTCACTTGCCAACGTAATTTATGTATTTTGATTCTCAGTAGTTGCATATATTTTCTAATTTGCTTACATATTCTTTTCGGAACTGTAATAGATATGTCTTTGTTGATCTTCCAGATACAGATTGCCTCGAAGACTGCTAATATGCATCGCAATGAGTGGGTTGAAAATGCTGACCGTTGGGTTGTTGGATTTCTACTGAAGATTGAAGAATGTTGCCATAAGATGGCAAGCCAATTTATGCATATGATGTGTATAAGTGAATTGAATCTATAGGTTGAAAAATGCTAATCTCAAGTCCTAAGATGCCCAAAAATGCGAGAAATTCTTATATATACATAATGTATCAGATAAAATCAATTGCAAACTAACATTTAAAATAATCAATCAATAGTATTTAAGTGTGGTCATACATATTAGTTTGTAGTATTAATTTATAGTTAAAATTCATTTGGTACATAACATTTATATAAAAAATTCTCGAAAAATTCAATCACATTTAACTCAAGTTTTACTATTGGCCCCACCAATGGTGGATGTAAAAATTTATGGTCGGCAAAATTTAATAAATAAGAGATTTTGGGGTTAACTTTAATTTTTTTTAAAAAATTTCCTATTGAAATCTTAACACACTGTGGGCCCTAGCCCCATATGTATCCATCCTAACCCCACTATGTTTGCGATTGACTGTATTTTGGGACTTGAAAATTGTAATGTGAGGCTAGCATTTCTCCTATAGGTGACCTTCTCATATGTTTCTATCATCGTTTGGAATTTACATCAGGGTACAACAATTTGGAACTCAATTCAAGTGAGGTTAATTAATAGGTAAGCAGTCAAGAGGCACCTCATTTCTTCTATGTAAGAAAAATGACGATGCAGAGCATTATCAAGATATCGGCGAAGAATATAACAAGAAGGGCTATTATAATTCCCCGAATGAGAAATATGATAAGCAAAAGTAGTTATCAAGGTTCTAAATTGATGTTACGGTGTAATCAATAAAATTATGAATAAATACAAGAAAATGTAACCGTTGTGATATAAAACTATGTAATTTTGTGATTGCGAATCCTTGAAAAATGTGCATGCTCTTGAGACTTGAAATACTATATTATTTGTAGTTCTGGATGACAGAACATTTTATCAAGATGCTAAACCTTACATTTTTGGTCAATGTCGTCTAAAATTTTTAGTATAAAGTCTGGCAAAAGCATCTTTAAATTTGTTTTTGTTATGGAAACCATGGAAGTGATATTAAAATATTTAAAGGAGAAAATACTATCGACATAAATTTATCCTCTTATTCATTTGTATATTAATTTACTTTAATTTGCATGTGTGTGTGCACACTCTTATTAAGTTAACCACTCATGCGTAAGTGGAACAAAAGAAGGAAAAAAGGAAAAAAAAATTGGAAAGTTAACCGGCGAATAAAATAAAGAGAAAGAAAAAAAATAAAAAAAGAGAGAGAGAGAGAGATAAGAAAAACGGCTAGTAGCAAAAAATTGAATTTTATTCAAAAGACCAATATTACATTATGCAACATCCCAAAATTCAAACAACTCTAATATGGACAACGAAGGCCCAAAAGATTAAAAACTTAAGAGAGTAATTATAATGTGAAAGTGTGACACACAAAATAACAATTGTAGTTAAAATCAATTTAATCCCTAAGTCCACGACTTTTATTATTTTTTTACTAAGTATATTGTATCTGATGATTGATCGTGTCATGTACAATAATTTCATCCCCTTTTATAATGATTGGAGGGTTATAGTTTGAATATAAATTTATAACAGATAAGTATCATGATTTGATTAGGATTACATGATACAAATTCCCGTAAAAGTAGAAAGCTGAACTTGTTTCCTTTGACTATTGGTTGTGGATGTGTGTTCTAATATACGAGCTGAGTCTTGTTCGATCTAAGGTAATTGCTTTAACCCATGTTGACCAGCGATCTTAACTTGTATTTAGTGGTCTAATATCTTAGTCCAACAATCTCAATCCTGCGTGAGTGAGACTCTTATTAGCTAAGTCCGTCCATTGGGCTTTTACCAGCCTATTTATGTGATTTCAAAAATACTCACAAAAGTAGTTATATTAGATAAACTAGAAAATATTCTTAAAAACCTTACTCACTCTCAAGATGAAAAATAGGTGGTTGCTATCTAAGTAGAAAATAAAAAATATTTCTAACAAAAATCAAGAGGAGCTCTTGTTTGAAATTTGAAAATAACAGATCATGACATGGTAACTTTTCAAAAATTAAAAAAAAATATATTCTAATTTCTCTAAAAATTTAAAATTTAAAGTCAATTTGACATCGTTTCACTAATATTCAAAAGTTAGAAAATCCTAAGAAAATAATAAATAATTGAAACATAAATATGCTACCTTGTTGTAGAAAAATATCATTGTTTGGAAAGTTGAATAGCAACAAGTTCATACTTACTAGAAATCTTGAAAAGCAAATTAATTTTTCCTAAATTTGCATTGTGATCCGATAACGTTCGGATCATAAACGGAATTCATTAATTATGTACTAAAAATTATTCTTAAAAATTACAAATAAACATTATAATTTCTAATTTTCTAAAAGAAAATTACTAAGTCCTGTTACATTGTGATCCAATGACGTTAATATCTTTTAATCTCATAAAAAGAAATATTATATCACCAAAAAATAAAAATAAAAATTATAATTAATCATTATTAAGTTGTTATTGCACATAGTCTAAATATAAATTAACTATATAGGCCCAAACCTCACATGCAATGTTTAATGTATGCTTTAATCTCTGGTGGCTAAGAACGATGACTAGAAGTCACCTAGAGAAAGACTTAAGTGATAATTACCATCAAAAGCCCTCCAATGTTAAAGTTAAAAAAAATTCAAATAAGAGTATAGTATTCAATTGCCTTAAATGGAACTCATGCTTTGCTATTTATGGATTAATAAACAGTAATTCATTAATGCACTCCAAAATTGACAGTCACCCAAGCATGAGTATAATACGCTAACAAATATGACAGAACACAAATCTTTGTAAGTTCTAGATAGCAATTTACGATTCTTATGCGAATCTCTTTGGCCTTTTTCAACATGACGTTCCAAACATAAGAATAAAGCAACACTTGACCACAGATCCTTTAGGTAATACAGTATTTGTGATAAGCAACATCAAGTTCCTTCCAAATGACTCCAATCTCGGGGATGAACATCTCTAAGGATTACTATCAAATGTTGAGAATATGAAATGGTGAAAAATAAAATTAGAGTATGGAGACTATCAGGAAGAATTAATGGAAAAACATGAACTTGGCAATAGCAAAGAGGCAAGGAAGTTTACAGGCCAAGGAATTCAGAATAAAGAGTTGAGATTGAATGAATTGGATGGCTCAAAGTTAGTCTCACATGGATTATGACATTAAGGTAGGAATGATAACATTTTTGGCAAAATTAATGACAATTAAGAGGAAGACCAATTCCTGAGAAATGGATGGGAAGCACAATGATTGACAAATAAATTGTTAATTGACTGACTAACCAGAAAATAAATTGTGAACATCCTAAATAGACATCTCTCACTCTTAGATCACAACTTAATTGTGATAATCCACTTTGTTAGTCTAGATTACTCTAAGCTACATAGTTTCCTTGGTCTTAATGTTGAAAAACAATTTTATCTAACAACATGTTTTAGTATTTTTTATTTGTTTTGCAGGTTCAAAGATATTTGATTCAAGATTCAAAAGATCTAAAATTAGCTTTTAGGATTTATTTTTTTAATAGGATCTTTTGTAAATTAGTTCAAATAATGTTTGATCTAAATATTTTTAACTAAACAATGAGGTAGAAAAATCACTTGAAGAAAATAAGATTTTATAAAACCTTTTTTAATATCATGAATCGATTACCACATCGGTACTCTCAAGAACATATGAAAAATTCATATCGTAATCGAAGTTGCAATCGATGCATGATATACAAACTGCTTTATTGAAGGTTGGGAAAAATGGCTATTTTGATGCAGTAATCGATGCAAAGATTATGAACAACAAACTATACTTTGATTACCACATTAATTATTTAGTTGTAACCAGCAGTAATCGATGCATAAATCAATGGAATAACTAAAAGTTAGTTATTTCGTTATAGATGGTTATAACAGTTATTCAAGCCTAACCGTCTTCCCTATATAAACGATCTTTCATAGTTTTTCTTCACAATTCAGTGCGAAATTATCAAAAAAAGATCTAAAAACATTTTTCTCTCTACCTCATCAAAACTTCAGTGATTTCTACAAAAGTTCTAGATCAAAGATTACTTGAATCTATCTTACCTTGTTTCAGATTTTCATCTCAAATTCTTTCTCACTTTATTCTCTTTTTTTTTTTATTTGAGATTTCTAGGATTTAGAAATCTGTATAGGTTTAGAAGAGCCTGTCTCAATTCTTCTAGGTTAGCAAGAAGCCTATTAAATTCTTGTGTGTTTGTTGTAAAACTAGTAATTCAGGAGCATGGCAATCCTAATAGTTTTTTATTTTAATTCAAAAGGTCTTTCGGTTGAGAAAAATCAAGTAAAGTAGACTTGAATTGCAATTCCAATTCAAGTTGAACCACTTTAAAAACTTGCATCTTCAACTTTTCTTTTTTCACTTATGTTTTAATTGATCTTGCTGTTAATTTTAATCTTTATCATCTTCACACTTACTGATTATCAATTTTCTGCATATCTCATAAAAAAACCATTGAATTTGATAAAGGTGTATATAAATTCCCTAATGGGAAAAGGGTAAGATCTGTACATATTCCGCACTTTAATTCTTTTATTGGGACCATCAATTAAAGCATAAAACTTCATTTTAGATGACTTCCTCCCTCAAAGCTCTTTTAGTTTGAACATCATCTAAAATTATTTGTCAACATAAAAAAGGGGGAGATTGTTAGCCTAGATTACTCTAAGCTACATAGTTTCCTTTGGTTTTAATGTTGAAAAACAATTTTATCTAACAATGTGCTTTAGTGTTTTCGATTTATTTTACAGATTCAAAGATATTTGATTCAAGATTCAAAAGACCCAAGATTAGTTTTTTGGATTTATTTTTTAATAGAATCTTTTGTAAATAAGTTCAAATAATATTTGATCTAAATATTTTTAACTAAACAATTAAGGTAAAAAAATCACTTGAAGAAAAACAAGATTTTATAAAATTATTTTTAACATCATGAATCGATTACCACATCGATGCGTTCAAAAACATATGAAAAATTTATATTGCAATCGAAGTTGCAATCGATGCATGATATACAAATTGTTTTACCGAATGTTGGGAAAAATGGCTACTTCGATGCAGTAATCGATGCAAAGATTGTGAACAACAAACTACACTTTAATTTCCACATTGATTATTTAGTTGTAACCACCTGTAATCAATGCATAAATCGATGCAATAACTAAAAGTTAGTTATTCTGTTATAGACAGTTACAACAGTTATTCAAGCCTAACTGCCTTCTGTATATAAACGATTCTTCATAGTTTTTCTTCACAATTTAGTGTGAAATCATTAGAAAAAGATCTAAAAATGTTTTTCTCTCTACCTCATCAAAGCTTCAGAGATTTCTACAAAATTTCTGGATCAAAGATTACTTGAATCTATCTTAGCTTGTCTAAGATTTTCATCTCAAACACTGGTATTGTATTTTCAAATGCTTTCTCACTTAATTTCTCTTTTATTTGAGATTTTTAGAATTTAGAAATCTGTATAGGTTTAGAAGAGCTTATCCCAATTCTTCTAGGTTAGTAAGAAGCCTATGTAAATTCTTGTGTGTTTATTGTAAAACTGGCAATTTAGGAGCTTGGTAATCCTAATAGTTTTTGATTTTTCAGACTATAGATTAAAGTTTCAGAAAATTCCAATACTTTGTGACAACACAAGTTCCATAAATATCACTAAAAATCCTGTATGCATTCTAGAACTAAGCACATCCAAATTAGACACCACTTTTTAAGAGATCATGTTCACAAAGGAGATATTTCAATAAATTTTGTTCAAACAGACTTTCAATTGGCTAATGTATTTACTAAACTTTTAGATGAAAAGAGATTCAAATTCATTAGAAGAGAAATAAGCATGTTAAATCTTGAAGAAATTGAACAAACCTAAGCATTTTCAATTATTTATTGTTATATAATTCTGGTTTAATTTTTAGATTATTATATGATTTGTTATGCTTGTTATTTTAATGCAAAATCTAACTTAAGCATTGGAGTTTCTTAAGTTTGTTTTGCAGGTTTATAAATTTAAAGATTAAGGTACAAGTATATATAGTTTAGTCACATATAAAAATTGATTTTTGCACATTAAATCGAATTCACCATCAATGTATTTCTTTTTGATATATATAAATCAGTTATTACATCGATGTCTAGTTCAAAAATTTGACAACATAATCGATTTCAACATCGATGTAGACAGATTTTCAGTGTATCTGTATAATCATTTTAACTAAAACAATCAAGTGCATAATTGATGCAGAAACAAAATATTCATAAATTGAGTGGGAGCTATGATTTTCTTTGCTTCCCATGTTTTATTCTTTTTTCATGTTTCAAAAGGGGAAGAAAAAAGTATAAAGCTTCATTTTAGATGATTTCCTCCCTCAAAACTCTTTTATTTTGAACTTTATTTAAAATTATTTGTCAACATCAAAAAGAGGAAGATTGTTAGCCTAGATTACTCTAAGTTACATAGTTTTCCTGGTTTTAATGTTGAAAAACAATTTTATCTAACAACATGCTTTAGTGTTTTTGATTTGTTTTGCAGGTTCAAAGATATTTGATTCAAGATTCAAGAGATCCAAGATTAGTTTTTAGGATTT